>JAHDVE020003943.1:0-126868 GCA_022606495.2 Halesus radiatus
AATTAACAACTTCATAACTTTGTTCCAACATAAATAAAATAATCCTGAGCAAGGCCGGGACTTATAGAAAAAGTCAACAGATGTAAAATAAAAATCGGATAGGTGTATCTGAGACACTATCTAAATATTCAGGTAGAATCTTGTCTTGATAAAAATGTAGCAGTCATACACGAGCTGTTGAACACAACAACGATAATATGATAAAAGTCAACCGCGTGCAAATGTCGGGCGCGCGTTTTGCATGTTTCCCAACTATCCACCGGTGCCGACGGAATCAAGGACGCTAGTTCCTTAGAGCATCTTCCATTAAATTACCGGTAGAACAAGGACAGCATTCCCAGCATTTGAAGATGACATGAAACGAATTGAGTTAGCTGTGGCTCAGTGGATTATAGCGCAAGGTCCCGGATAGACCATGAGGTCCGGGGTTCGAGTCCCAGCTGCTACCGTTATATTTTTCTTTTCGGTTTCATCTTTCATTTTACTTAATATTAATAATAAAAATTAATCTTTTTTTTTAATAACAAATAACAAATAATTATATCCTCACTGAGATTTCCCACCCTGAGGATTAAATTACATTATATTAAATTGATGTGCTTGATAAAAAAAATGTAAGGTGAGGTGTTTTAAGTGCAGTTGACTGGTTTCGGTGTTAGTCTGTATTTGGTGTTAATATATTTTCTATTTCAGATCTCCCTATGTAACGTATCCAGTGTTTTATTTGATTTTTAAATTTATTATGGTTGTTGTGATTTTTAAAGGCTCGTGGGATTTTGTTGTAGAGTTTAGTACCACAGTAAAAGAAGTTTTTTGTCCAAATATTCTTCTGTTTCTGAGATTTAGTGTTTCTAATGTGTGTGATTGTTGTTGTTTCTTGTTTTTGTATTTATGAATGTAAAGTGGTATTGTTTTATTGACATAATGTTAAGTTTGTTGAAGATTGCGTCAGTCTTATCTTCAATGATAACGTTTTTGTCTATTATGATTCCAAAATATTTTATATAATATTTGAAGAATCGATCCGTTGGACCACCACTTAGCCATTTCTGTGTTTTCGGCTCAGATTTCCCATGGGATGAGAGGATCACACTCGTATACTCGTCAACGTGGCACATTCATCATTGTGTCCTGTTGGATTTATCGCACACATTGTTATTTTATTTATTTATTAAGGAAATAACCACACGATCACCCAAGAGATAGGCCGGTAGAAGACCAGTTAGTAGATGAGTGGATACATGCGTCGGGTTCCCCACTGCTGGGAATACATTTAGGTTTACAGATAAACTGTAAATAATAAGGGGGGATTTCACCATATTTCTATTTATTTATTAAGGAAATAACCACACGATCACAGAAGAAATAGGCTGGTAGAAGACCAGTTAGTAGATGAGTGGACATGCGTCGGGTTCCCCACTGCTGGGAATACATTTAGGTTTACAGATAAACTGTAAATAATAAGGGGGGATTTCACCATATTTTTATTTATTTATAAAATACATGATATTTAATGGAGACATTTACATGGAGTAGACACATTAGATCACCATACTAGGCGGCTGCCTGTTTCATGGTGACCAATGGAGTATAGTCACTTTGTATGAAGTCTAGTGTAAACATATGGATTTATTATATTAATTATATTAACCTGCTGACAATCGGAAAAATTATAAAAGAAAGTAAAGATAGAAAGGAAGAAAAAGACATGCGGAAGGATTAGGTCATAAAAATATACATTTTTTTTTTTATATATATGCAAGTATGCACAAATGTGCACATACGCATATATGTACATATTTATGTATGGCAGTGAGGCATGGAACTGGCGGAGGAAGGATGAAAGTAGACTGAATGCTGTAGAAATGAGATCTCTGAGACGGATGTGTGGTAAAACCATGTATGATCGAGTGAAAAATGTTGAGATTCGTAAAGAATGCAAGGCTGATGTAAGCGTAGTGAGCAAGATTAAGAAAGGGACGCTTAGATGGTTTGGGCATGTAGAGGGAATGAACGAAGAAAGGAGTGTAAGGAGAATATATGGAGCGAATGTGAATGGAAGAAGAAGCCGGGGACGCCCGAGGAAGACATGGCACGATCAAGTGAATCAAATACTCGAGTCGGGCCATGTCAGAAGTCGGAATAACAGAAGAGAATGTATGAGGCGTTGTATGAATGTGAATGAAGCAAGAAGTGTATGCCAAGATCGAGTTGTTTGGCGCTCCGTCCTCTCTGCCTACCCCTGCGGGGAAACGGCGTGATGGTTAGTTGGTTAGTCATATACACCTCAATCTGAATACGAGAAATAGGCTACTAACACTATCACATTCATTCATCAAAAAGTCCCCAAGCGACTTCTTGAAACTGTGATATTTGACTATTGACTTTATTTCAATTGATAAATTATTCAACATTTTGAGAGCGAGGAAATTAAACTGTGACTGCCGTTGAGGTTTTTATTGCTGGAATAATATAATTGGATTGGTTGGTGGAATATCTAGTATCATAGATTGATTCGTCAATATATTTTTTTATATATTTTAATTTTATTTGAAAATGTAAATGAACTCTTCGTTAACTGTCTGTTGAATATCTTTAATAATATTAAGAACAGGCCAATAAACTGGCATCGTTTCATCACTAATTTCTTTCTTAGTAGGCCCTCAAGGAAACATCATCTTTGTGGATGCTGTGTGGAGGGTCTTTTAAAGGATAGGAAGGAGCGAACCTGGTTGTTAAGGATACCCATGTTGTAGAAGGGAGGAAACACAGAGGCCGGCGGATCATTCTACAGCCGAGCTGTTGAACACAACAACGAGTCGTAGAAGCGACCCGTTCTCGTGTGACAAATGTCAACCGTGTAAAAATGTTGGGTACGCGTTTCACGTGTTTTCCGACTGTGCGCCGGTGCTAAAAGGATCAATGATGATCCAATTCCTCGGGGCATGTTACATTGAAATACCGGTAAAACAAGGACAACATTCCCACCTGACGTCTGTGCTCCAAAGATTGCAGTCCGTTTGTTAAGATAGCCGAATCTATCGAACGGACCGCCCGTTTCTGCACAGCGTCGAGGATTTTTATCAGATATTTTAAAGCTCCCGACCAGAGGTGGCTGTCGAATTTAACAGTGGGGCAAACTTGCAATTTGTAGAGGGTCAGCAGTTGTGTACTATTAAAGTATCTGCGGGCTTTTCAAAAACTGCAAACTAGCAAACTAAAATGAGAATTGCACTCATTTTCAGACATTTTTGGACATAATTAACAGAATTTATTGATTACAGTTTGAAGATTTTTATCTTTTGAAACCATTTACATTTTCCTACATACTCGTATAGAATTTACAGAAAAAAATATTAATCGTTTTGTTTGCGTTAGCAACTAGAAAAGTGATGTCAAGGGCCATTTGCGAGTGATAAGATAGAACGTTAAGATTGATTAAGTTTTTTTTAGAAGTAATGCATAAATCGTTCGTAACCTTGAGTTAACAACCTGTGTGTATTTTTGGGTGCTGACCCTTAAACATCAGTATTTTATTTAATTGATATATTTGGTTTTCATAATTTAAAGCAATTTAAAAGTTAGAATTTTTAAAGTGTCAAAACCCGCGAAATCTATGGCTTACTGGGTGTATTGTCACTTGGCCATCGAATTTACTGATAGATATATTCACTACAGAATTTTGTTTGCAAAAATTCGAAACGTTTTTTATTTTAAAAAAATTATTCACTTTTAATTGAAGCTCACATTGTAAAATGTCAGAATCTCGGCAGCATTATTTTTGCACAGTATAAAAATAAAACCATTGAATTTTTCCGTGTTTCTAATATCCCGAGCCTCGTTTTTGAGGTTATGTTTTCAGATATCAAAACGAGAAGTAACTTTACCCTACATAATTCATAACTTCAGTCCATTTTTTGTTTTTGTTTTTAATCATTGTTGACTCTTTTTAATATAAATTTTTTTTTTTTTAATTCATTTTCATAGTTAAATTAATTCATTAAATTTGATTTCTTTATAACCCACGAAGATGACTCAAATCCGAGCGGTAAGTTGCGGTGACAGTATGACGTCACACGAGTACGGTAAAACGAAATGAATTGAGATGATACAAAGAGAGAAATAAGCGTGAACATCCGCGTGACGTCCTGTCGTTCCTATGGTATCAACAATTTAAATAACTATTTATTAATTCCACGCATACTCGTATACATAACAAAACTAATTTATTCAGACTCAGTGTTTGCTAATGATTTTTTTTTATTCAGGGATCATTCACACAATAGAAAGTTTACAATGAATCATAAAGGAACTGTATCGGTGGGATGAAATAAGGAAATTAAACAAAAAAAAAACAAACTTATATATATTTAACCCACATTAATATTAGGCTTGTAGAAAAGTCAATGTGCCCTTTTTTCAGATGTCGGTTTGACCGGCTACACCCGATGTCCGGGTTCAGACTGGAATCCCCTATGTTTATACGAGGTGAAGAATTATGGGAGAGGCGATTTATAGGGGGAGTTTTGCGCATAGTATACGGTGGGCCGAGAGTTGTACCACTTATACACTTTAAAGCTATTATACTTTTAAAACTTTCAAAATTTACACGCAATACTTTCAAGCTATCACGATTTCAAACTGTTAAAACCGTCAAATCTTTAAAACTTTCAAAATTTTCAAAGCTTTTCTAACCATGACAATGTTAAACATTCAAAATTATCACACTTTTAAACAATCAAAGATGTAGATACACTGTATTGTATTATATATTTCAAGTCTCCGTACTGCATCATATTGTTGTAATCCGTTGAAACATTAAATAACTAACTAACCGTAACGCCATTTCCGCGAGGATAGGCAGATAACACTGTCTTTATATACTCATTTTGCTTCATTCACATTCATATAACTTTTTAAACATATTCTTCTATCATTCTCTTGACATGACCCAACTCAAGTATTTGATTGACCTGATCGTGACTTTTTCTACTATTTATTTTGGCGTCATAGATTCTCCTAACACCCCTTCCTTCACGCATCGGCTCCACATGAATTTTTTTTTTTTAATGTTATTTATTTGTAATACGGTTTTAGCACACAGACGTATCGGGTATCTCATTTCTACGGCGATCCGTATACTTTCATTAGAAAAAGCAGGAAAATATTTTAGTTTTTTTCTAGCCACACTGTAGGTAGCAATTGTGCATACATGCTTCTATGCAGCAGAAGCCGGGTGACCCGAGAGTAACGGCTGAGCAAGTCGGGTCGGTGAGCACATAAAAACGCGTTAAATTTGTGCGGGATTTTTCACCAACCATTAAATAAATATTTGAACACTGTTTAAAGTAGATTCGAAGAATTTATTTCTAAAAGCCGTTTTTTTTCATGCGAAACTATGCCACAATTATTTTCGAGCTTTTATTTGGCTTAAGTCGGAGTCTTAATTGCGCTGTATCCAACGCCGCTTAGCGTATATTATGGGATTGTAAAACAAAACTGCCTTTTTTGATTTATGTGATACCATAAAAGAGTCCCAGGTGCTACCAACCGTCTGGAGCCAGTGGGACTATGGCATCCCCGATTGGGGTATGTCGTGAGGCTGATGGTATTGAGAAGAATAGACGATGGGGAAAAGGAAGATGGGGAAGTACCTGGCTATTCAGATCTGGTCACCAAACACGGCTAAAGCTATTTCAAGCAACGTTTCGATTCTGAATGGTTGTCTTTCTCCAGGGCGATACTGGCAGTATTCACCACTCCGGAACGTGCCGCAAACATGCTGCATATTATTTTTAAAGAATGCATTGTTCAAATAACACAATTTAATCAAATAAAATTTACTTGCGTGCGCAGGGATTTGAACCCGCGACCTCCGAATTCGTAGCAAAAGGGTGGAAAGAGATATATACGCAGTCAGGGTAATTCGAGGAAAAGGATTTAAATTTTTTTTTTATATTTATTTTTTTATAAAATACATGATATTTAATGGAGACATTTACATGGAGTAGATACATTAGATCACCGTACTAGGCGGCTGCCTGTTCATGGTGACCAATGGAGTATAGTTACTTTTTATGAAGTCTAGTGTAAACATATGGATTTATTATATAAACATGCATAAAATTGAAAAAATTGTAAAAGAAAGTAAAAGGTAATAATAATATCTTTATTCTAATTAAATGTAACTATAGTTAAAATTTATGCATAATAAAGTGTACAGTGGTTTATAAAGTACATAAATATAAAGTAAAATAGAAAATAATATAATAACAGTAGGTAATATGTAAAGAACAGAACTGCACAGTTATAAGTTGAAGTTGCACATAACCCGCCTCACTAGGCACTAGGCACTAGGCACTAGGCACTAGGCACTAGGCACTAGGCACTAGGCACTAGGCACTAGGCTAGCCTGTGTTGAGGCACTCATTTTGCATATTAATAATAATAATAATCGGATGATTTTTATAGCGCCGTTTTTGTGAAAAATCACCTCAAGGGCGCTGTACAAATCTTACTTCCTATTCTTACATTATTCCTATATTACATCTATTACTTTTTATTTTGGACAGGCTATCATTACACATTATTTATAGACCATATAAAGAGAAGCAGTTAAATTATCAAAACTAAATATCTAAGTTTTCATACATGTTAAATTGAGAGAAAAAAAAAAAAAAAAACTAACTGTATTTATTCCTTACGATATATTGCAAAACGCTAATACAAATGATAGGAGTTATGTGAAGTTGGGCGGCGGGTGAGGACGGGGGCCGGGGAACTGATCCATATCCATATCCAATCTTCTTTGTCTTTGTTGGTGACGCCCCTGGGCGGCCTGACGGGACGCTTGGTGTTGGTCTGCCCGTACGCCAGGTAGCGCTTGTCGGCCGGCTTCAGGATCTGGAAAGAGCACACCAGCGTGTCGTCCATTTCTCGCCATTATTTTATAATACCTATGAATATACACTTATATTAAGGTATGCTCTGTAAATGGTTAAATCAATAACTAAAGAATTTGGGTGAGTGCCCTATCATTACTTTCAATACAATTTTTTACATTGTGTTTAAATTTTATAGAAAGGAGAAAAATACATGCATAAGGTTCGGATCATAAAAATAAGCCTTACTTTTTTTTATATATGTGCATCCATGCACACACGTGCACATAGGTGCATACATACATATATGGTACACGTAAACATATATGTACGTATATGTAAAATAAACAGTTATAATGATATGTGAAATGTACAAAGATGTCATTAACACGGAGCTTGAGCTTTTGCAATAAATTTCTTTCCAAGTTTTGTATACCATAGTATTAACTGATGTGTACCCGGCCTTGCTCGGGATTTTTTTTGGAATAAAGTTAGGAAGTTGTAAATTCTCGCTTCTCATTAGGGTGCCATAATTGATTAGACAGCGAAAGTAACTATCTCCAAATAAAGAAATGTTCATTTGAATATTTTATATCATTCCAAACTAGCGGTGGGCGAAGCGGCTCGGTTTAGTGAGCCGGATCACTAAATCAGCTCTCTGTAAAGACAATCCACATGAAAACTGGTCGAAAAAAGTATCGTGTAAGAGCGTCTTAAGGACGTCTTTAGGAGGGCCAAGGGAGCGAGGGAGAGGACATGGTGCGGGGAGACGCGAAGCATCGTTCAATCGAGCTGGATCAGCGAACCTGTAGTGAGTGATCCGGATCAGTGATCCGGATCATCGAGCCGCTTCGCCCACCACTATTCCAAACGTTTATTTTTCAAAATATATCTAAATCATAAAGTTCTTAAGTAGGTACCTACTCGTGTTTTCCATTTTGAAAATATTCTTCTAAAAAAATCCTCTTCTTTTCGATATGCAATCTGTGGCTAACCAGAGTCTTATATCTATGGGCTAACTTAAAAAAAAACATGGCCGGTTCAATGTTTTTCCTACTAATTTTAAAACGTTAAAGCAACAGTTTTACATATTGGATTTCATTCAAACTACTCTCTAAACCTTCCCGAAACTAATAAAAACAAACTGTGCTATTTTAGATAAATATTATTATTATATAGTATTGAGATAAATGTATTAAGTGTTGCCAGTAAACCTAGAATGAAAATATAACTGCAAATGATGTTGCTGGTGAGAAATATTTGTGTTAATAAAATCATAGAATCGAATGATATTATTTTTTTTACTATAAAATAAAAAAATTCTTTTAATTTTTAATTTTAAAAACACCCCCTTTTACAAAACGTACTATTTACAGCAAAATAATATGTACTCTTTTCATGTTATACAAATGTGCACTATTCCTGGCTGGAAACTGAATCAGGAAGAGAACTCCGTACTTGGAAATTTTAAAAATGTTTTTTGAAGGACATATTCAAGGAGGCAAAGGAAATAGCCATGCTTGCGTAATAAAACTATCAAAATAATAAATTAAAATATTATTTATGCAACGCCTTGTTACAAAAATTGATATAAAAAAAATATTAAATCAAAATACAAAATAATTGCTTTTTACCGATATTTCAGTTTGCCATCCCTGCAATGCTGTGTCAGATGCAGGAGTCGATGTTGAATAATGGGTCCTTTTTTGCTAGCCGTTACCTCAAGCTAACTCCCCGAACATGGAAGGGGAAGCGTAGAAGTTGACCATTAGAAGTTTTTTTATATTATTTTTAACCCCGACAGCTTATTTGAAGAAGGATTTATTTATAAGCTGTTCAAAACAGGGTAAGCCTGAAAATAAAGTGACTGGAAATCTGTTACAAGCGGGTCCGTATACTCTTTGTACTCAATTTTATTATAATCTTACTGGGGGAAAAATCAAACAAAGTTATTCTAATGTGGAAAATCTTTCTTGAACAAATGTCACAAAATATCAACATAACAATGTGAACAAATATAATGGCATTATATATATATATATATATATATATATTCACACAGTTCAACAAACGCCGATTCTGAATATATCGCTTTTACTGTATACTACCTGATGTGTACCCGGATTTGGAATAAAGTTATGAAGTTGTGAATTCTGGCTTGTCATTAGGGTGCCATAATTGCTTCGACAGCGAAAGTAACTATCTCCAAATAAAGATACATTCCTCGAATATTTTATTTCTTTCCAAACGTTTATTTTTTCAAAATATATATCTGGTCACCAAATACGGCCAAAGCAATTTGAAGCAACGTTTAGATGTTTCTGAACGGTGATCTTTCACCAGGGCGATACTGAGAATATCTTCCACTCTGAAAACTTGTGTTGGTTAATAAGCAATAATTCCTCCACCGATCCATACGCATCTGGAATTAATGGGGCGAGAAATGAAATTGGGTAGGAAGAAAGGGATATGGATGGAAAAAGGGTTGGAGAAGGGTTGGGAGGGGTGGGGATGTTATGTTTGGTCGTATCTTGACTCTGTGACGTATCATGCGGTTAACGGTGTAAATCGGGCATAATAATATTACTAATGGAATTGCAGCACAGGGTTGAACCGTGTAAACAAAGCTTAAGAAAATTTTTCTCAGATACTTTTTTTTTTTCACGTAAGAAAGAGCATCTCTTCCACTACCATTCACTTCCTAGTCATGCATTCTTCACACATTCCTTTTTTCCGATTATCCGCTTAACATGTCCAAACAAACTGAGAGTCCCTTTCTTAGCCTTGTTCACTACGCTTTCTTCAGTCTTACACTCTTTACGAATATCCATATTTATCACACAAGCGCCTCAGGAATCCCGTTTCTACAGTATTAAGCCTACTTTCATTCTTTCTCTGCCAGTTCCATCCTTCACTGCCATACATCAGGGTTGGTATCAGCACGGACTTAGCACACATACACCTCAGGGATCTCATTTCTACAGCATTCAGTGTACTTTCATCCTTCCTCTGCCAGTTCCATGCCTCACTGCCATACATCAGGGTTGGTTTCAGCTCGGTTTTAGCACACACACACCTCAGGGATCTCTTTTCTACAGCATTCAGTCTAGTTTCATCCTTCTTCTGTCAGTTCCATGCTTCACTGCCATACATCAGGGTTGGTATCAGTACGGACTTAGCACACATACACCTCAGAGATCTCATTTCTACAGCATTCAGTCTAGTTTCATCCTTCTTCTGTCAGTTCCATGCTTCACTGCCATACATCAGGGTTGGTATCAGCACAGACTTAGCACACATACACCTCAGAGATCTCATTTCTACAGCATTAAGTCTACCTTCATCCTTCCTCTGCCAGTTCCACGCTTCACTGCCATACATCAGTGTTGGTATCAGCATGGTTTTAGCACACATACCCCTCAGGAATCTCGTTTCTACAGAATTCAGTCTACTTTCATCCTTCCTCTGCCAGTTCCATGCCACACTGCCATATATCAGGGTTGGAATCAGCAATCCATTGTGGACTGCTATCCGCGTTCAGTCCTCCTCCCCTCGGTTCTAGACAATAAAATACGATGTTAAGAGAAAGCTCTTGTTATAACTTTCTGAAATACTCGTACTTGTTTGACTATAGAGTATTTGAGAAAGGGAGAACGAGTTTTATGAGAACTGTCGTTTTTTGAGAGAGTTTTTTGAACAAAGAGACTCAAGGGTTTTGGATTTATACAAATATACAACCGTACCATGGCATCCATATGGCATCCCCGATTAAGGTTTCTTATGAAGCTGAATAGAGTGCGGAAGGAAAGGAGATGGGAAAGATGAAGTTTGATTAGTCAATTTAGATCTCCTTTAAGTAAACGATTTATTTAATTTTAATGAAATGTCCTAGTTTTATTTTTGCCTTCGTAAAAATTAATATTTTGAAATCGTCAATACTCTTGCTCACTCCTTCCTTTCCTTAAAAAGTTCCTCCACACAGCATCCTCAAAGACGACATTGGCCCTGAGGGAAATTATTTTACCCAGGGCCTCCCGTGTGGAGTTAACGTTAAAAAAACATTTGTGCTTCGCGCCAATAATACAAAGAAATACTCATTTTACAATTCGGCCCTGTGATAATTTACTTTTGCATCCAACCGCTGTACCGCGAATTCCTAGACGAAGTGTGATCTTTGCATACCAATTTGAAAAAAACTTATATCGCCATTTTGCTTAATTACAGTTATATCGAATTGTAAAATTTTTGTATACAGTGCCAGGGAACCTTTCTCCCTTTTTCTTTGTCAACTGTGGTTAGAGGTGCATACATGTGGAGATAATCTTCTCTACCCAGCGAACGGGATGCCCATTGCTACTGTAGGGCTTTTATTTAACTATATTTCCAAGAATTGTAAACTGTGTTTTATGTGCTATCGGCCCTTGCTGATAGCAACCTTATGTTTAAGCCCGCTCACTAAGGTAATGGAGGGAAAATCCTAGGCTAAAGAAATTTATCATCCATTTAACAGCTTCCTTGGTAGATGGGATCCTCGACTACAAATCCAGAGGTCACAGGTTCAAATCCTAACGAACCATCACGCCGTTTCTCCGCAGAGGTAGGCAGAGAGGACGGACCGCCAAACAACGTGATCTTGGTATTCTTGCTTCATTCACATTCATACAACGTTTCATACATTCTTTTCTGTTATTACGACTTTTGACATGTATTTGATTCACTTGATCGGTAAGAGGCTGAGTTGGCATCGCGTCCGGGTCCCACCCAGGCGTCGTGAGTTCAATTCCACGGCTGTCTAAGTCCTCCATCATGACACAAGCAACATTTTCGGCTTACTGTGATGGTGGTAGGAGATTTTCAAATATTGTCAGGTTATTCGTAACCCGATAATTTGTCTTTATTTAAATAAAAAAAATTAAAAATGTTGATCGTGCTATGTCTTCCTCGGACGTCCCCGTTTACTTCTTCACGTCATATATCCTCCTTAAACTCCTTTCTTCGTTCATTCGCTCTACACACCCAAACCATCTAAGCGTCCCTTTCGTAATCTTACTCATTACGCTTACACCAGCCTTGCATTATTTACGAATTTTTCACACGATCATACATAGTTTTACAACACTCCTCAGAGATCTCATTACTACAGCATTCAGTTTACTTTCACCCGTAATTTTTAATTTGTATAATATCGTAAGGATAGTTTTGCAACTTTAGCACAGATTTCCCTAGTAGTAATAGTTCTTAGAGTTGCTGCTAGATGTCTCTAGTATATTCATACTCTCCCCCGAGATAAAAGAGAGTTACCCGCCCGCAGAGCGGCTACAAATATCTTGATATTACTAGATACAAGAAATTGTCTGAAAAATCTCCAGGCTGTCCTTCCTCGTATCCAATTTATTAAAAGGTAAAGTGCTTTCTCTGTGAACTGATATTATATTTGGAAATATCACGTATAAACAATTAATTAATTAAAAAATAATATATTATGTATTTTCGGCTGACCGGATAAATCAACACACGTGTGAATCGGAACATTTTTTTGAAGTCATGTTATAAATATGCCGTTTTACTTATATTGGCCCTGAATAATAATATTCAACTGCAAGATGACCTTGAAAACCACCCGGCACGCCACCTGACGTACAGGAAACCTTTTTGAACAGAAGGGGAACGACTGCTTTTATGACGATACTCCCCTGAAGAGTCGCGGCGAACTCAGTGGCAGACCTTGGACATGAAAAACAAGCACCTTGTTGTAGACCTTACCAATAAATTGACAGGTCTCTTTCTAATAATAATAATAATAATCGGATGATTTTTATAGGGCCGTTTTTGTGAAAAATCACCTCAAGGGCGCTGTACAAATCTTACTTCCTATTCTTACATTATTCCTATATTACATCTATGACATTTTTTTGCACATTATTTATAGACCATATAAAGGGATGCAGTTAGATTATCAAAACTGAGTACGGCTTGGTCTAAGTTTTCATACATGTTTAATTGTAAAAAAAAAAGAAGCTAACTGTATTTATTCCTTACGATATATTGCAAGACGCTAATACAAATTATAGGAGTTATGTGATGTTGGGCAGCGGGTGAGGACGGGGGCCGGGGGTACTGATCCTTTCTTCCAATCTTCTTTGTCTGGTGACGCCCCTGGGCGGCGTGACGGGACGCTTGGTGTTGGTCTGCCCGTACTCCAGGTGGCGCTCGTCGGCCGGCTTCAGGATCTGGAAAGAGCACATCAGCCTGTCGTCTATTTCTCGCCTCAGCCGGTGGTATCCTTGTCGGGGTCGGACCACAGCAGGTCGCAGAGCAGCCTTGTCGGGCACGTCCGTGGGCCGCATGATGCACCGGATCTCCTCCGTGAACTGAAGGTCAGAACTCAGGTCGCCGAGACAGCAGAAGATCTTCTCGTCAAATGTTTTTATTTCCTATTGCGCCTTTCTCGGCAGCCACGAAATCTCTCCCTCGGAAGACGTGGACCTCATTAAATTGCATCCGGTGCAGTCACAGCCGTTGTGCGTATACGAGTATGATGCATAAATGGGGCCTAAAGGATTCCGAACTTTGTGAATTTGGACATATTACTTCCGATTTAACATGTTTATTTAGGATTGTTTATTCGATGGTTTATACCCCTGAATTATATTTAATTGTTTTTCATGTACCCGGTAGGACTTATTTTATTGTTACAATTCAACTTCACCATTACAATATTATTCCCCTATGCGAAGGATTCAACATCTGGGAAATAAATACTTCGATGTTGTTGACATATTTGGCACATCAATGTTACAGGATAAGTATCCATTAGTACGGTTTTTTCAACAGTTATTTCAAATTATTTAACTTTGAAGCTTCAAATTATGTTGTTTCTTTTTATACTATCTATTATAATTCACCTTTTCAATATTATTTGTAAATGTCCATGTAAAAGCCTGTAATCGGCGTAAATAAATATTCAAACAACAGAACACATCGTAGAAGAATGTCCCCTTCATCGGTTTCCCTATGACACATCTGTGAATCGACTGACCGAATGACGTCAGCATCCCACTATGACCTGAACCAACTTTCCTCCACCATACGAAGGAGATGAAGACCTAAATTGTTTGATTATTTGCAAGCTAAGTAAGACAGAAATGAATTGCCTACTTCGGGAACACAACCACGCCCAGAACACCCTTCTATCGGTATTTATCTTCGGTGTATCAAGCGGACAAACCCATTTTGCTGTAAGTATGTTTCTAGTACTTTTTATACGGTTCATTCACTCTGTCTTCGTATCAGTAAACCGACAGACTAAAATATCCTCTAAGAAATAACACATGACTCTTTTTTATTTTTCGTGTTCATAATTTTTCTTCGCGTTAGATTAGGTTAGGTCAAATTAACGACCACATAAATAAGTAAACGAAACTACTCGTATGGTGGAATTATACAAATATTTACAGAATAACGGTTTAAAACACTGGATACGTCACACAGGGAGATCTGAAATAGAAAATATATTGACACTGAAACCACTCAACTGCACTTAAAACACCTCTCCTTAATTTTTATTTTTAGTAATCGCATCAATTTATTAAAATTTTATTTAATATTTTGTTAATGAAATCCTCAGCACGAGAAATCCCAGTGACGATATCAATATGTATTATTTTGTAATTAAAAAATAGATAATAAAACTTTACTATATATAATATGTAAACTATTTGATGCCCTAGTGAGCCCTCCTCACTAGGGGGTCCTGTACTGAGGCGGACTAGAGTCATTTAGTCTTCTATGTCGTTTTTAGTGATGTTTTTACGGTTGTTTCATTGACCTCTTTCAGCCACACTTTTTGACGTTTTTGACTTGAATTTTTATATCTATATATGTAACCCAGAGATGTACGGCAGAGAGGCATAGAACTGGCAGAGGAAGGGTAAAAGTAGACTGAATGCTGTAGAAATGATATTCCTGAGGCGTACGTGTTGTAAAACCTTTATTATCCGCAAAGAACGCAAGGCTGATGTGAGCGTAATGAGTAAGATTAAGAAAGGGACGCCTGGATGGTTTGAGCATGTAGAGCGAATGAACAAAGGAAAAATTATAAGGAAATATGATATATGACGCGAATGCGAACTGAAGAAGGAGCCAGGAACGCCCGAGGAAGACATGGCACGATCAAATTAACCAATTTCTAACAGGTAAATTTTATATTTTTTATGGCTGTTCAAACGTTCATAAAGAACTCTTTTTTGGTTTTCAGAGAATAGTTTATTGTCTAAGTTGTTAACTCTTTCAAACCTGAATTAAAACTAGTAGTGATAAAACACACTTGATGCTTGAGAACAAACGGCAATATTGTTTTATTAAATAAACATGACTCAATAAACAAATGCATTCTAAGGTTACAATTAAAAAAAATAGTAATTTTGGCGGAAATTGGAGTTATGGTAAACCCTGGTTAAGCATCAGAATATTTTATTTCCTTAATAATTGACATTTATATTATACTCGTACGTACCATAATATTATTTTATTATTAAAATCTTGTCTCAAAGGATTATCACGTGGCCCGGTGCATTTGAACGCTTACTAGCTATTGCTCGGTGTTCCTGGACTGCATCAGAGTTGGGGCTGTACGGTGACCTATTGGGACAAAACCACGAGATGAATTGCGCAAACTTCAAAGGTTGAAAAATAAGGTAACAGAGCGTTATATAATTTCGCCAACATTTGGAATTTCCTAAATTTATCCCAACATAGTAGTTTTTGTGCAATAAACAGTGTACGCCATCGAGATGTAAAATTACTAGAGATGCCTCTACACGTAAACGGAGGTAACCAAAATTGGCGAGGCGAAGGTAGAGCGTGGGCGTGTCACTTTCATTTGAATTGCTATTTTTTTTTCGGTAACTCCACACAGGTGAACTTGAGGGAAACAATTTTCCTCAAGGCCTATATCATCTTTGGGGATTCAATTCCATTCAATTCAATTATTTATTCCATTTAAAAATTTAACATAATGTACATTTCATGGCATTTTAAAGATAATACAGAATGTATAACATCCAAAATAATAACTTATAGAATATAATAAAAATTAAAATACTGTGTCTAGGGTCTTTTAGAGGATAGGAAGGAGTGTACTTGAGTCTTGAAGAGACCCATGTTGTGAGATGGAGGAAATACAGAGGCCGGCAGATCATTCCACAGCCGAGCTTTTGAACACAAGAACGAGTCGTAGAAGCGACCCGTTCTCATGTGACAAATGTCAACCGTTTGCAAACGCTGGGCGCGCGTTTGGCGTGTTTCCCGTCTATGCACCGGTGTCGAAGGGATCAATGACGCTAGTTCCTCAGAGCATCTTCTATTAAAATACCGGTAAAACAAGGACAGCATTCCCATCTGACGTCTGTTCTCCAAAGATTGCAGTCCGTTTGTTAAGATTGCGAATGTATCAAACGGACCGCCCGTTTCTGCACAGAGTCAAGGGTTTTTTTCAGATATTTTGGGACTCAAATTCTACAGTGGGGTGCACCAAATGAATGAATGAATGCATCTGGTCAGCTTGCAGGCAACTCGCATTGTTCTGCAAAAGCATAAGTATTTACTCTTCAAAAAGCAAATCTGCTAATGATCATTTCGTTCTTTTCACAATAAGGAACGCCAGTTAAATTTTTATTTATTTTTTAATCTATAATAACGTTCAAACTAAAATACCAGTATATTTAGTTTGTTTTTCAAAAATAAGTTTTCATATTTCAATTTTTCAAAGCCAACCAAAACGCTATAAATCCATCGCCGGTTGGTTTTGATCAGCTTTGAGGTTAGAATGTCAAATTTCAAAACAAGGATGAGCTTTACCGTACATATTTTATATTCTATTCTTAATAAACCACGAGCTAATGCCACCCCATTGTTCTTCGTCATTTTAAATGATATAATTAATGATCTGTTATCACCTTCATGTATTTTTTGGCTGCTACCTTCCTTTATCGATTTTTTTTTAATGTGAATACCACACAAGATTCCCAATTGCTCCCAATCGTCTGGAGCCAGTGAGACTATGGCATTCCCAATTAGGAATGTTGTGAAGCTGAAGGTATTGGAGAGGGGAAGGTGAAGGGGAAGAGGAAGGTAGGGAAATACCTGGCTATTCAGATCTGATCACCAAACACGGCTAGAAGCCATTACAAGCAACGTTTCAATTCTGAGTCTTCCACTTTGGGCACGTTCCAGAGTGTCTTCCACTCTGGAACGTGCCCAAATATACAATATATATTTTTTAAATTAATTAATTGAGAAACAGTACAAATTAATTTATTTGCGCACGCCGGGATTTGAACCCGTGACCTTCGGATTCTTAGTCAAGAGCCTTACCCCTCGACCATGGAGGCCGTCAAAGTACTAGTTGACAACAAGTTTCTATCCAATTCTAACCCCGAGGATTAGAACAATGGCTCATCCTTAAATTGAATCAGAATCAGGTCCCTAGTTAAATATTTAAAATATATTTTAAATCATTTTCAAAACCTGCTTCCATTGACGGTTCACCATAGCGAAAACTAGTATTTCATGAAAAGGTTATGCATCGCTGCACTACAACTCAGTTGCGTTCTTCAGAATTGTCCGTAAATACAGCCGTGTAGCTAGGATAAAACATCCTTCCGTAGTTATTTCAGTGGTGCGATTTCACAAGTGGTTATTTAATTAGCGGGAGAGTTTGTGAAACACGCCGGGCGGGATGTTTGGGATTCGCTTGAATGGAGCGGTCGAATGTTACGCTACTTTACTGTAATTCAGATTTGTTATGAATGGCGCCTGAAGATAACTGCGCTTTTGGCCGATTGACGCCTGGAGACGAATGGCGCTTGGAAAATAATTGCGCTGGAAGAAGAATGGCGCCCGGAGAAGAACTGTGCCAGAAGAAGATTTGCATTTTGAGCCAAATGGCACCAGGAGATGAATGGTTCTTGGAGACTAGTGGCGCTTGGAGATGAATGACTCATGTGGAAGCATTATGCCAGGAGAAGAATGGCGCCTGATGTAGAATGACACCTGGAGAAGAATTTTGCTAGGCGAAGAATGGCCCCTGGTGTTGAATGACTCCAGGAGAAGAATTGTGCCAGGAGAAGAATGTCGCTTGGAAAAGAAGGGCGCCTAGAGCTAAATGGCTCCTGAAACACAAAAAACAGATTAAGGTCTTAAGCAGAATGGCGCCTGGGTAAGAATAACTTTTGGAGCATTTTTTTCTATTTTCTCAAATATTTTCTAATGTTTATACTTCTTTTTCCTGTACCTTATCCTATTGGAGGGTGGTTAGCATCACGAACATCTTCATACAGCAGAATTCTACATTACCCTCTGGGTTTCAGAACAGACGAGAGAATTTGCTTATATAATAATACACATAAAACACTGGAACACCTCAGCAGAGGTTCTCCTAGGGAGGTGCTCACGAACGGTGGCGTGCATTGCTCTATCACCAAAATAGGCAGGGTGCAGTTTCATGACGACTTTTTCTATTGAAAGGTCAAAATATTAAAATTTTATGTCAATATATACATGCATTAATATTCTTCCCCTTTTCCTACTAGGGTCGGGGACCCGTCACATCGATAAGGCACCTCCAGGCGACCCTGCCTGTGCTACATTAACGGCATCTGTCCATAGCAGGTCCAACCTCTAGAGTTGCTCCTTCCAGCTGTGTCATGATTGATTCTCTCGAAAACGACTTGACCAGTTTCGCAGAAAATAGCAGTTTATTCTTATTAGTACCGGGAAGGTTTAGAGAGTAGTTTGAATGAAAACCAATATGCAAACCTGTCGCTAAAACGTTTTAAAATTACTATGAAAAACATTGAACCATTGAAGAATATTTTCAAAATAGAAAAAAACTTTATTTCCATACATTTTGGTAAACTAAACATATGGAATAAAATAAAATTTTCAAATTAATGTTTCTTTCTTTCATTGATTAGAGACATTAATATTCGTCACAAGGTATTACTTTCGTCGTCAAATCGATTATGGCACCCAAACGAAAAGTAAGAATTCACAACTTCATTATTCCAAAAAATAAATAATCCCTAGCAAGGCCGGGTACAATTCAGTTAGTTAAATATAAATGGATGAGAAGAAGAGAAAAAATTAATATGCAGTTATGAATTATGAATAAAAATTAAACATATTTGACAGTGTTATGTGGAAAAAAAGGCATTTAATATTGAGAAGGCAATTAAAAATCTAAACGCAAAACAAAAGTGGAAACATTTATTTAAATATTTATTCCAATATATAATTGTTTGATAAGGAATATTAGATAGATGAGGATGTTCAGGAAACCTTTTTGGACTGAAGGCTAAAGACTGCTTCTACCACGACACTTCCCTGAAGAGTCGTGGAGAACTCAGTGGCAGACCTCGGACGTGAAAAACACGTAGCCACTGTAGAATTTGACAACCGCCCCTGGTCGGAAACCCCAATATATGTGGAAAAAAACCCTTGACTCTGTGCAGAAACGGGCGGTCCTGTTGACAGATTCGCCTATCTTAACAAACGGACTTCAATCTTTGGAGCACAGACGTCAGGTGGGAATGCTGTTCTTGTTTTACTAGCGTCATTGATCCCTTCGGCTGACATTAGCCACATGAGAACGGGTCGCTTCTATGACTCGTTCTTGTGTTCAACAGCTTGGAATGATCTGCCGGCCTCTGTGTTTCCTCCATACTACAACACGAGTCTCTTCAAGACCCAAGTTCACTCCTTGCTATCCTCTAAAAGACCCTTCACAGAGCATTCCCAAAGATGATATAGCCCTTGAGAGAAATTATTTCCCTCAAGGCCTCCTGTGTGGAAAAAAAAGCACCTTACTGTAGACCTTACTATTAAATTGCCGGGATTCTCTCTCCCTCGGTAGACGTGAACCTTATTAAAGTGCATCCGGTGCAGTCACAGCCGTTGTGCGTATATGATGCATAAACGGGGCCTAAAGGATTCCGAACTCTGTGAATGTGGACATATTCAAACAACAGAACACATCGTAGAAGAATGTCCCCTTCACCAGTTTCCCTATGGCACATCTGTGCTGAGCCAAGTATCGACTGACTGAATAATGTCAGCATCCCACTATCACCTCCACTAACTCTCATCCAACATGCGAAGAAAAATAAGAAGACGATTGCTAAGGACCACCTAAAATGTGTACTCTGTTTTTAATATGTTTACAGAAATTTTGAAATAATTACAGAAATGTTAAAATTGACACCACGGGAAAGGAAGGGTTATGTGAAGTGAATAAAAATAAACAAATTAACATAAAAAATAAAGAGTAACTAACCACTAACCCTAAACTAACCCGAGTAAGTTTAAAGCCACAATGTAGAAAATAATTCCCAACGCGTCAAAGTTAACTAAAGAAAACTTCGCCAAAGTTTCCCGCCCTTAGAAACTACATAACTATGTCAGTAAGCAAAGTTGTTTACTTTCCTTCGCATGAAAATACTTACATAATGAAAGGAAATATAGTTCTCAAAGCCTGACAAACTTTGCAGGTGACCAAATAGTTTTGTTGTTTTTTTTATTATTTATTGTATAATATTTATTACATACAATGGGAACATATACCCGCTAAGCTACTGCAAGTGGCTTGTTAGCAAACGTTTGTTTTTAAATAACTCCACACAGGAGGCCCAGAGGGGAATAATTTCCTTGAAGACCTATATCTTCTTTGGGGATGCTGTGTGGAGAGTATTTTAGAAGATAGGAAGGAGTGAACCTGTTGTAGGAGGGAGGAAACAAAGAGGCCGGCAGACTATTCCACAGCCGAACTGTTGAACACAATAATGAGTCGTAGAAGCGACCCGTTCTCCTGTGATAAATGTCAACTTTGAGCAAATGTTGGGTGCAGATTTGGCGTGTTTCCCGACTGTTCTCACTGACGTCTGTGCTCCAAAGATTGCAATCCGTTTGTTGAGATCTATCAAACAGACCGCCCGTTTCTGCACAGAGATATTTTGGGACTCCAGACCAGGGAGGTGGCAGGCTAATTCTACAGAGGGGCGCACTTGCGATTTGTATAGGGTCAGCAGTTGTGTTGGCTCTGTACAATACGCCCAGATTCTGATCCCCTAACTTGACTCTGGCTTCGATGGAGCCCCCATACCTGAACTGATCACTTAGGGTTATACCAAGTATATCAATGGAGGGCAGATTGTTAAAGGAGACTAGATTGTCATTTTGATCCCTTTACACGTAAACAGACATGATTGGGTCTTTGAAACATTAAATTCGACGAGGTTATTCTTACCCTCTCGAGGTAACCGTCCATTCCCTGTATCAAAGCCCTCCGAGCCGTTGGAGTTTGTGTGCCCTTTGGGGACTTATCAAACAAAAAGCTATCATGGACTGTATTATCACCCCCATAACAATGGATTGGTGCACAGGTCAATAGGTCATTGATGTACAACAATAAGTGTTAGTTCAACAATATTATACAATACAACAATAAAAAACAATTATCATACAAATGTGGCGCAATAATAGAACAATGTAGGTGCATGCGTGTTGTGATCAATGTACACAAGTTATTGAAAAAAAATAAAAAAAACAGCACAACAGTTTTGTTATAGAGATATTAGACTCCAATTACAAAATATCGTTTTAAATAATAAATAATTTTAAACATACCCGCAGCTATCAAGGAGCTATACAACCAAGGAGACCGTCATATTTATTACCATCAATACACAAAGTTATTTTCCAAAAGCCAACACTTTAACATCGGTGAGAATTTCATCATAGAGCAATTGTTTTTAAATTCGTACGGCAACTTGTTAAATATAAATTGTACAATGTATTCAGAGGTTGTTGACCATATTTATTTTGAAATATTGGCACTATCATTCCTATATTTTGTGTGAAACGTGTATTGTGTACATGATCCACCACTGCCTTATACGGACTTTCAGATATATGTTGCAGTAGAATTTTATGCCACAAAAGACCACGAACAGGTAATACATTAATTGATTTTTACAGGATATCAATGTCTCGCCTTTGCTTAAAAACTCTTTTACTTACTAGCAATTTTACCATGGCATTTTGAATCAGCTGTATTTTTTTAAATGTGAATACTGCACAAGAGTCCCAACGCCCCGGAATCACCGATCGGGGTATTTTGTAAGGCTGAAATGGAGTGGGGAGGAGAAGAAGATGGAGAGAGGAAGATTGGGAAATATTTGGCTTATCAGAACTAGTCACCAAGCACGGCCACAATAGAATCTTGCGGGAATTCACCATGGCGATACTAAGAGTATGTACCATTCTTTAACTAACGAAGCAATGGCCTATTTTTGGCAATTTTTTTTAACTGTAACTCCACACAGGAGGCCATGAGGAAAATTATTTCCCTCAACACCTACGTCGTCTTTGGGGATGCTATGTGGATGGTTTTTTGGAGGATAGCGAGGTAAGCCATGTCGTAGGCCGGCAAATCTTTCCACTGCCGGGCTCTTGGACACAAGAACGAGTGGTAGAAGCGATCCGTTCTTATGTGACAAATGTCAACTGTGTACAAATGACGGGCGAGTGAATAGCCAGTTCCTTTCCAGCGTTCCCCTTCCTCATCTCCTAGCTCTCACCTCCTCCATCAACATATGTACATCAACATACGAAAAATTGGTGATACCATAGTCCCACTGGTTCCGGGCAGATGGGACTTTTGTGCGGAAATCGCTATAAACAAAAATAGCACTATGGCGTCGCAGTTTATACCACTGAAAACAAAATGTCTAGAAGAGTGATCTATCCGAAATTGAAGTAAACTGGTTTCTTTAATTTTCATGTAACAAGTACAGTGCTGGGTTTACAAATAAGAATAAAAAAAAATTGAAAAACAAAAGAAAAAGCTTTTTTTTTCATTATTTCTGTATGTCCGATACTTAAGAGGAACGGCTCCGCTGCCTGTTTCATACATACCTTAATTTTAGATTTGTGACCATCCAACCTGAATGATATATTTTTAAAATTAAAAGCTTGGTAAATATCCAATACGGATGAGAAGCATTTTATTCATTTTTTGTTTTAAATTATAAAGTAGCCGTGAAAAAAAAATCAATTTTCATAATTTCACATGCAACTTAGAAAATTATTTGCCGGTTTAATGTATTTTCATAAAATAATATCATATTTGCTATGTAAATGTGATACGTAAATAAAAATATGAAAAACAAAACATTAAAAAAAATACCTTTTTTTTGGTTGATCTTTTAAATTATGTACGGTAAATTTGTGTTCCAACGTAAATAGGTAATTTTTAATGTAATTTATATCGACCGTAATGCTTATTTTAGCACGTTTTTTTTAAATTTTTTAAAATTATTTTATATTTCATTATATTTTCAAAGTAGACGGGGTAAATTTTTTTTTCAACTCACCGTTAGCCCCCAAATAATTGTTAAGGGTGCCTCTAAAATCACGAAAAATCAATTCCTTTAATGGCCTATATTTCATAATGTAAAACAAAAATAAATAAATTACTTCTGATCCGTACTAGATATTTACTATAACTTTTTGATGAAAAAAAAATCCATTATTTTTGGGTGAGTATTTTGGCCTCAAATTTAAAATTAAATTTTGTATGAAACAGGCCGCGCAGCTGTTCCTCTTAACATAGACGCGGTCGAAATATTACTTGCTAGTACTTATTATGTGTACAAACAGATACAAAACATACTTCCCTGCACCTGCACCTGCACCTGCACCTGCACCTGACAGGTCCCTCCAGATTTCATATCATAAGATTATGTGTGCCCATCGTAAGGAAGAATTGACCATTCTATGGGCACACGGACACGCCCACAACATACTTCTATCGCATAGTTTCTTCATTGGACACATCTGTTTATAAATAACAAGTCAGTGGGCTGCAAAAATCCATAATTCGATTTTTCCACTAATTACGAAAGGTTAAAAGAATTTCCTTTTTCATTTTCGCGGCAATCTTTATTCAAGTATGGTTTTTTTGTTTAATTTCGTCTATCTGAAGCACCAAAAACTGTAGAATATTGAGTTCTGGCATCGTTAAAATTGCATTCAAATTATTAAAAAAAAAACTACGTAAATATATATTTTTTAAACTCTTCGCGGACTTGTACGCATTTCCCAACCTTCCTCTTACCCTTTTTTATTTCGTGCAATCTCACAGCATTCTCTAAATCAGGATGTCATTTACCAACTGGCACAATGATTTGATTGGTTCGCCTATCTTAAATTGCAATCTTTGGAGTACAGACGTCAGGTGTTCTTGTTCTACCGGCATTTTAATGGAATGTGCTCTGAGGAACTAGCGTCAATGATCCCCCCGCCCCCGCGAACAATCGGGAAACACGCCAAACGCGCGTCCAACATTTGTACACAGTTGATATTTGTGACATGAGAACGTGTCGCTTCTCTGAATGTTCTTGTGTTTAACAGTTCGGTTCCTTCCTATCCTCTAAATGACCCTCCACACAGCACCCCCGAAGACGACATAGGTCTTGAGGGAAACTATTTCCCTTAGGGCCTCCTGATTGTATGGAGTTACTGTTAAAAAAAAGGTATTTTAAAGCTCTATACCTCATGATGGAAATTACCTTGCGACAAATTCTAAAAAATCACCGCTCGAGAGTTCTTACTGCAGTTGATTGAGACAATCTGGCTTTTGATTTATAGTTATAGATGTCATTCGAAAGATTTGGTAAAAAAAATCCCTATAAATAAGGAAAAATTGGGGAAATTCCCTAAAAACAATCAACGTGTATAATTTTACACGGTAACGGTAAAGTTCTTATAGATCGTTGACCAAAGAAAATCAAAGATATCCAAATTTATTTTGTTTGGGTACAATATTTTCAAATTGGAAAATAATAGTAGTTCCCTCTAATATTTATTATTTAGAGGTTTTTTGAAAAAAAAATAGATGTTTGGAATGAAATTTCTTTCTTCGCTTCTTTGTTTCTTCGTGTCTTTGTTTCTTTGTTTCTTTGTTTCTTTGTTTCTTTGTTTCTTTGTTTCTTTGTTTCTTTGTTTCTTTTTTTCTTTGTTTCTTTGTTTTTTGTTTCTTTGTTTCTTTGTTTCTTTGTTTCTTTGTTTTTTCGTTTCTTCGTTTCTTCGTTTCTTCGTTACTTTGTTTATTTGTTTCTTTCTTTCTTTGTTTCTTTATTTTTTTGTTTCTTTGTTTCTTTGTTTCTTTGTTTCTTTGTTTCTTTGTTTCTTTGTTTCTTTGTTTTTGTTTCTTTGTTTCTTTGTTTCTTTGTTTCTTTGTTTCTTTGTTTCTTTGTTTCTTTGTTTCTTTGTTTCTTTGTTTCTTTGTTTCTTTGTTTCTTGTTTCTTTGTTTCTTTGTTTCTTTGTTTCTTTGTTTCTTTGTTTCTTTGTTTCTTTGTTTCTTTGTTTATTGTTTCTTTATTTCTTCGTTTCTTTGTTTCTTTTGATTAGAGATAGAAATAGTCCTTACAAAATTTGAAAAATAATGTTTTTTTGTGATGAAATAAAATTTTCAAATGAATGTTTCTTCGTTTGGAGATGGTATTAGCCGTCACGAGGCATTACTTTCGCTGTCAAATCAATTACGGCACCCAAACTGCAAAGCAAGAATTCACAACTTCATAACTTTATCAAAAAAAATTAAAAATTATCCCTAGGAACAGTTTGATAATGTCTTAGGAATGCGAAACAGCTGTCACGCGAAATAATAATTACCTAGCAGAACGTTATTATTAAATTTTAGAAACATAAATACAAAATTATGTGATTTATTCAATAAATATATAATTACTCCGTGGTGTCATTATAAATAAAATTAATAAGGAATATTTTGCCTAAACCACTATTTAATATGTAAATATCAACATGTTTCAGAAGCGATGAACTATACCTACTGTGTATCCTGATGAGGGAAGCTTCGCTTCCGAAACATGTTCTTATTTACATATTAAACAGTGGTGTATTACCCCAAGGTTTCGAATAGATATATATTATATCAGGTTAGGTTAGTTAGTTTGGACATGTAGAGCGAATGAACGAAGAAAGGAGTGTAAGGATAGCATACGACGTGAATCAACTGAATGAAATTCTTGTGTTGGGCCTTGTCAGAAGTCTGAATAACAGAAAAGAATGTATGAGACGATGTATGAATGTGAATGAAGTAAGAAACGGCGTGATGGTTAGTTAATTAGTTAGGTTAGCTAGTGTAAAGGGAACTTGAAGTGAACCTTCACAAAACGGCGCTATAGAAATTCATAAATTATTATTATTATTGTTATCTAGAATAGAAAAAGAAAAAAATTCGAATATTTAGCAACCAAAAGCATTTTTGTAAAATTTCCCCAAAACTAGGGAAAATCGAGGAAAGTTCCCTCTGAACATTCATCTTTCATTGAAAATTGATGCGTACTAACATTTACGTTCCCCGTAGAACGTAGAATTTAGCTCAGTTGATCCGAACGGATTTCCCGGGCGGTCGTGCGCCAGAGGAAGATTACGGTCAGTCAAAATCAAAAATAATTTAACGTCGCGTTCTGAAAAATAAAGGTACATAAAATTCGTGTTTAAAAAAAAGTGATAAAAAACAAATCGAAAAGTTTTAAAACAAGGAAACAATTATTTAAAATTGCAATTTTTTTTTGATTACTGTGGTGATTTTATGTTGATAAAAAAAAATTGAGTGAATACCGCTCAGGAGTCCCAACTGTCCAGAACAATCTTAATCTCAAATTGAGGAATGTTGCGAATGGCTGAAGTGGGTAGGGAAAGGAGAAAGGTTGAGAAATCCTGGTTTTTCAGATCTAGTCATCCAACACGGATTGTTACAGTGATTAGTACCGCACAAGTGTCCCAACTGCTCCTATCTATTTGGAGCCAGTATGCTGTCCCCGATTGGTGTATGTTAAATATAAAGAGATGAGAACGAGGAAGGGTACGAAGTGTCAGGTTTTTAATATCTGTTCACCAAACACGTCTATTTCAAGCAACGTTTCAGTCATGAATGGCGGTCTTTTACCAGGGCGATACTGAGAATATCTACCACTCTGGATTGTGTCACACAAAATATTATATTTGATATTATTATTTTTAATAAGTGATTAAATTTATTAACATGTTTGGGGGACTGAACGCGGTTGGTGCTAACAAAAAATTGTCCAAAGAAGCGAAGCTAGCAGTCCTTAACGGAGCGCTGATACCAACCCTGATCTATGGCAGTGAAGCATGGAACTGGCAGAGGAAGGACGAAAGTAGAAATGAGATCTCTGGGACGAATTTGCGATTAAACCATGTTGAACCATGATCGTGTGAAAAATTTTGAGATTCGCAAAGAATGCAAGGCTGATGTAAGCGTAATGAGCAGTCTAAGAAAGAGACGATTAGATGGTTCGGGCATGTAGAGCGAATGGATGAAGAAAGGAGTGTAAGGAGAATATATGACGCGAATGTGAATAGAAGAAGAAGCCGGCGACGCACGAGGAAGACACGGCACGATCGAGTGAGAATAACAGAAGGGAATGTATGAATGTGAATGAAGGAAGAAGTGTATGATGCCAAGATCGAGTTGTTTGGCGGTCCGTCCTCTCTGCCTACCTCTGCGGATAAATGGCGTGACGGTTACTTAGTTAGACGTGTAGAATTTTATTTTTTTACTAGCTGAGGTGTACCCGGCATTGCTCGGGATTTGGAATACAATTATGAAGTTGTGAATTCTTGCTTGTCATTAGGGAGCCATAATTGATTTGACAGCGAAAGTAACTATCTCCAAATGTAGGAACATTCATTTGAATATTTTATTTCATTACAAACGATTATTTTTTAAAATATATGTAAATCATAAAGTTCTTAAGTAGGTACCTACCCGTGTTTTCCATTTTGAAAATATTCTGGCTAACCAGAGTGGTATATCTATGGGCTAACCTCAATACAACATGGCGGATTCAATGTTATTCATACTATTTTTATAACGTTATAGCAACAGTTTTTCATATTGGATTTCATTCAAACTACTCTCTAAACCTCCCGGCACTAATAAGAACAAGCTGTGCTATTTTCAGCAAAACCGGTTCTGAAGTTTTTGAGAAAATCGAGGACAAACACACAAACAAACATACATTGATTTTTATATATATATATAGATTTGAAATGTGTGATAAATGAAAATTTATAATTATTTTTCATCAGATGGAGGGGGATGCCGGATTTTCATTTATTTATTAATTTGAAAAAATTAAAATGTCATTACGTAATACGATAAACGTAATGCATTTAAAGACAAAAATATTTAATAATTGAAGAAGAAAATATTAACAAATCTCCACTGAAACAAATAAAATGGTATCAGTCGCACCTGGGAATCGAACCCACTTCCTCTGTTTTACCGGGACAATGCTTTAACCATCGATCTAATGAGAGCTGTTATTAATTATTTTTGTGTTTAATTCGTAGAAATTCATTAATTTTTTTTTAAATTTAATGTAAATCAAATTTAATAATGTTATTATTAAGTTCTGCAAGTATTTTTAGTTTTTATTATTGTGACAGCTGTTTCGGCGTTCAAAGCCATTTTCACAGTTTGAAAAAAAACTAATTTTAGACGTATTATCCTCAATTATTTTCCAAATTATTGGCTGCTATCATTTTGTATGATTGCAAAGTGCTACCTGAATATTTTTGCAATCTAGATATTGTCTCGGATATACCTATGGCATATCTATTGACTTTTCTACAAGTTTTCTAACTCTTTTTCTGTTTCATATTTCATTTGAGATTTGTTATTATTATCTTTTTATTTAATGTGATACCACACAAGAGTCTGGGCTGCTACCAACCATCTGGAGCCAGTGAGACTATGGCATCTCAAATTGTGAAGATGAAGATATTGACGGGGGAAGTACCTGGCTATTCAGATCAGGTCACCAAACACAGCGAAAGCTATTTCAAACTACAGTATCTGCCACTCTGGAACGTGTCGCAAATATACTACATGTTAATTTAAATTAGGAAATTGTGAAATAACGCAATTTAATTAAGTAAATTTTATTCAACCAGGAGATCTTTAGATTTCTTTAATGATTAAATATTTCAATCATGTTCATAAACTTCACTAAGTTATTCCAACAAATTGAAAAAATACTTATTCCATACTAGCTGATGCGTACCCTGTTTTTTTTAAATAAAGTTATGGATTTGTGAAATCTTGCTTGTCGTTTGGGTGCCACAATTGATTTGACAGCGAAAGTAATGCCTTGTGACGACTATTACTATCTCTTAACAAAGAAACAGTCATTTGAAAATTTTATTTCATTTAAATTTTTTTTTTTTAAATATATCTAAATAATAAAGTTCTTAAGTAGGTATCTATTGTGTTTTCTATTTTGAAAATATTCTACCCAAACAACACTTCTTCTTTTAAATATGTAATCTGTGGCTAACCATACTGGTATATCTATGGGCTAACTTTAAATTTTAAACGTTATAGCAAACAGTTTTACGCTTTGGATTTCATTCAAACTACTCTCTAAACCTTTCATGCTCTAATAAGAACAAACTGTGCTATTTTCAGCGAAACCGGTCCAGTAATTTTTGAGAAAATCGAGGACAGACAGAAAAACATTAATTTTTGTATGAAGTGAACATTTCAAAAAAATTATATTGGCCTAGCAGTGGCGTGCGTTCCTCTATGAACAACAGTAGGCTGCAGTTTTTTCAAATGTTATTGTACAACGTTAAATATTTAAACAGCCTTCAAAAACTTAGTTTTACCTATCACCTTCCGTTGATGTTTGTAGGCAGGTTGATAAATGAGAGTAATTGATTCATTATTTAAAATCTAATCCAGTTGTCTTTTTTTTTCGAATTTCATCCATTAATAAGGAACTCCGGTGATAAATATAATGAATTTGAAAATACATATTAATATAGATCAGCAAACGGTGATTCTGAATATATAACTTTTATTACATATAATTATACGTAGAATTTATAAATCGTTATTTAAAAGTGAATAAGAAATCAGCTCATGAAAACACCGCGTTATATTGGTACCATTGTTTTTGGAACATCTGACGTCACGTGAGCATTCCCTTTTTGGATTAATATGAAAAAAATTATTTTGTATTTTAACATAAATTGATTGATTTTAAGCTCTTTAATTGTTGTTCAATATAAACAACTATTATTCATGAAAGAAATTAGAATATTTATGATCACACCAATTATCAATACGGATATTACGATAATGCTAATGCTCAATACTATTATTATTCTTTGAAATAAAGTTTCTAAAAAGGTAGATAATTTTATTACTTATGTTTAGTTATGGTATACCATGAATATAATATATAATTATGTACGGTAAAGCTCATCCTTCTTTTGGCATTTGATATTCTAACCTCAAAACTGATCAAAATCGACCGACCATAGATTCATAGATTGTTTTGGCGGGCTTTGAAAAATTTAAACTTTTTAAAATTATTTTAACTTTGAAAACTTACTTAAGAAAAAAAAAACACATAACGGTATTAAGTTTGAACGTCATTATTGATTAAAAAATTGTCCTGGAGTTCCTTATTGCAATTTAGGGGGCGGGTATGAATACCGCCGCCCCTGAAACCATTCATTGGGTAACCAACACCTCTATCATAGGTCACCTCAAGTGGTTCGCTACGAAAGGTGACTTAGCAAGGTGCCCGGGCTCGTATGGTGAGGTTTGTCCCACCAATAATAATTGTAATAATATTTGGATGATTTGTATAGCGCCGTTTTTGGAAAAAATCAACTCAAGGTCGTTGTACAAATACTACATCCTAGGATTTATCTTATTATGTAAAAACAGATACAGAAACATACTTACCTGCACCTGCAGGTCACTCCAGATTAAAACGTTAAATTACAAATATTCAAAAAAAAAATTTATAACTTATTGAAGTTTGTAAACCTCATTGTAATATTTTAATCATTGAAGAAGATAATATTAAAACATCCCAAATGAACCACAAAACCCAAAAAACAACAGAAATTAAAAAGATTTCAGTCGCATCTGGGACTCGAACCCAGGACCTCTTCCTATTTGGGGTAACCGCTTAACCAACTTAGCTAATGAGACCAGTACAATTTACGCCATTTACACCGATATCATACTTGTAAAATAAGTCAATAGATGTCTCATATAAATAAAAATTGGGTAGGTATATCCGAGACTCTATTCCGATTGCAATTGAGTTCTGGATGAAACTTTGCTTTCATCATTAGGACAGCAGCCAATAATATGGGATTTATAAAAAAATGGAGGATAATATTAATAAATCTTGAACATGAAGTATGATATCGGTGTAAATGGCGTAAATTGTACTGGTCTCATTAGCTAAGTTGGTTAAGCGGTTACCCCGGATAGGTAGAGGTCCTGGGTTCGAGTCCCAGATGCGACTGAATTTTTTTTAATTTCTGTTGTTTTTTTCGGTTTCGTGGTTCATTTGGGATGTGTTAATATTATCTTCTTCAATGATTAAAATATTAAATTACAAAGTTTTAGCTCGGGAAGATATGATTTTGCACGCACAGGATACATTATTAGAAAACACTGCACATTGCATGATATTGCAGTTACTGTTTAAATCCTATTTGTCATTGATATTATATTTATTAGAAGGTTATTGGGAAAAAAGGATTAGGTATTTATTTGAAACATTATTTTATTTGTGATTTTCGATAATAATTATTTACAGTTACAAATGTTTAAATTATTTACAATGTCGCAGACTGTGAAAAGATTCAAAATTTTCTGTTAATTACTTCAGGTAAGAGAAGTTCGCTGTGTTAATTAGGTATGCGACTGTGCTGTGATCGCAGTGGGCAGGAAGGATTCATACGTCCGTTACTCCTGGACACACCGGATAATTAAGTTAATAATATAATTTTTGCAAAAGATTGGTCTTTACTTTGCGGCATCATTAATAATAAATGAATTAAAATTGTCTTGAATTCACCACTTTATTAATATTCACATATCTTCATGTTTCGAAAGCAATGTTTTCTTTATCAGGAATATGTAGAATACTTAATATTAAAAAAAGGTTAACAATATCAAATACCTTAGAAATATCATAATACGCGCAGCTAATGACATTTACCATACATTGAAATGGAAACATGCCACACCAGCGCCCCTAGCGGCGCGAGTTAGCTAAATTGGGTTTTTCCATATACTTTAATACATTTTACGTGTAAAATATTCTTAATAAATTTTTGAAATAGAAAATTTAAAAATAATAAATATTAGGTATGATATTTGATTACGCGATTAGTTTTGTCAAAATTTATTTATTTATTTATTTAAAGCCCATAGGACTTTTACATAGAGTTTCACATAGATATTTTACTGTTGAAAGATAAGAATGAAGAAAAATAATACATTGATAAGGGAGTTACATAAAATATAAAATTCAATGACCTGTATTACCCGCACACTGCACTACTTGTACATTAGTTCTCATTTAAATTCAATAACAAATAAATTATATAAAAATATACATGTCGAATTGATCACCTCCACCACTCCATCCACTCGGAGGGAAACATGTTTCAAATGGTACTAAACATTATCCACATTTATTATTGGGTGATTTGCAGAACATAACATAAGTAATAAATTCAATTTAAAAAGATGCGCATTAATAAACTTAATGTGTTTATTGGGTTCTATGTCAGTTGATCCCCCGACAGCTGGCTCCCCGACAGTTGATCCCCCCGACAGTTGATCCCCTAAAGGATTATTTCTACTGTACGTCCTCATTTGTAAGGAAAGTATGCAGAGAGATGAGAAAATAAAGTCGATATACTTATATCTGCAAGCCGTCTTGCGTGGAAATCCTACGGCCGTATGTTCTCTCTTCTTACCCCTTCGGGAACATTTAGTTATATTTTATGAGACTAGGAACCTATTACGTATTTTCCCCAAGCCGACTGAATATATAAGTATGTCGTATTTTGTTATTCGGCCATATAGTCACCGCTTACTCCTTCGGGGACTCGGCATTATTGTTAGTAAAAATATGTTATGTAACGGATCTCTACTCAAGACGCCTGCAGAAATAAGTACATCGATTTTTGTCATACGGCAGCATATCCTCTTTGCATACTTACTTCAAAAATGCGGACGTACTGCAAAAATAATGCTGGGATCAACTGTCGGAGGGATCAAAAGTCGGGTGGATCAACTGTCGGGGGATTAACTGTCGGATCACTGTTTATTGAACACATTTGAATAAACACATTTTTAGTTTTGACAGTGTCGTAACGGTAAACATCAATAGAATAATACTTATTACCAAGTCTGTGCAGGCTTTGAATGGGAGAGTTCTCGAAATAATTATCTGTAGATGTTGGAATATTATACAGTGCAGTCTGTCTCGTATCACGGGTAAAATACTGGCAATATGCTACACTAGCGTCTCTAGCGGCCCGGGCTATAGGCTTCCACAATGTATTGATATTATAATTAATATTTTATTATTTTTATAAACGATTTAAAGTCTTTTAATGTTAAAACAATCCCAATGGCCTCTGTTAAAAAAATGAGCAAAAAGGAATAAAATCAAATGTAGGTTACCTAATATTTATTTTCAAAATTTTAGATTTATTTAATTTATTAGAATATATGAACAAAAACCAAATTATTCAACTCGGGCCGCTAGAGGCGCTATTAATAATAATGATTATAATTGGCTGATTTGTATAGCGCCGTTTTAGTGAAAAAGCACCCTAAAGGCGCGGTACAAACATTACTTCATATTCTCTATCTAATTACGTATAAACAGGTACAGAAAACATACTTACTGCAGCTGCAGCTGGCGGGTCGCTTCAGATGAACACAGTTTTATTAGAAAACTTATGCTTAGAGAAGATATGATTTTTACAATTGCTATTTTATCCTCCTTTTCTATTGATGTTACGTTTATTAGAAGATTGGTGGTACAAGAAGAGTTGGTATAGGGCTGGAGAATATTTATAAAATGACGTTAGGAAGTTTTTGATAGATATTTACAATTTTTGACACATTCAATTATTTACATATTTGCGGGCTGTGGACGCATTTGTGCACCGGTGCGTGAATTTTTTTTACTTATTCTATAAGTGACTTTAGGTAAGCACTAACCGACTAGCCAGGTTAAGCAATTTACGTGTGCATTTCTTCTATTTATGTATATGATTGTTTGAAAAGATGAGTTTTTAGTTTAGTTCTGAATTCTGTTGAGCCGATTATTTGTAAGTCATGTGGCAGTTCGTTCCAGGATTTAATTCCTGATACCAGGTGACTAATGTGCGCTTTGGTTCCTTCAACATTTCGATAGCTGATGACGCTGCTGACCTAAGGGTGGACTGCCGTGAGTTGGTTTTTTCGGGAATACACTGTTTCATAACAAGCAAGCCGGAGGAATTCTGTTAAATTACTCATATACCATCAAGCAGCGTTTGAACTGGATTCTTTCAGGACATTTGAGATGTGGAAATATTTAGATACGCATTTGTCGCAGCGTTAAGAACGGATTGCATATTGTTTAGTTGGTATTTGGGGAGAATTGCATATATTCCATTTCAGTAATCTATTAAAACATATAAAATCTATTAAAACGTAAAAAAAAACAATTCGTTCAACTCGGGCCGCTAGAGGGCGCTACTGTCTGGAGCTGGAGGTATTATCATTTAAGAGTATTTGATAATATTTTGCTCGACTACGGATTTTAAACACTTAACATCTGGATCCAGAGGAAAGGTGATTATTGCTAGATTCGACAATACTCGTACGAGAAGTAAGAAAAGGCTATTCACGACCCAATGTCTCAAAACCAGACAATCTTTTAACTGTAGTACCCACTTGACGCGAGGGCCTTACAAATCATTATTTTATCTCCTACACTTTAACTGATTTCTCCAGGAAGATAAATTGAGTCATGAATGTGGATAAATCAACAACTTTACTGCTGGCATTTTATTTCTTACTATTTGATGTATACCCGGCCTTACTCGGAATTATTTAGTTTTTTTTTAAATAAAGTTATGAAGTTGTGAATTCTTGCTTGTCGTTTGGGTGCCATAATTGATTTGAAAGCAAAAGTAATGCCTTGTGACGACTATTGCTATATCTAAATAAAGGAACAATCTTTTTTAAAAATGTATTTCATTCCAAACACTTATTTGTTCAAAACGTATATAAATAATAAAGTTTTTAAGTAGGTTCCTACTTGTGGTTTCCATATTGAAAATGCTCTACCCAAACACACCTTCTTTTGAATATGTAATCTATGGATAACCAGAGTGGTATATATATGGGCTAACTTCAATACACCACGTAGGGTTCAATGTTTTTCATACTAATTTTAAAATGTTTGAGCAACAGTTTTACACACTGGATTTCATTCAAACTACTCTCTAAACCTCTCCGGCACTAATAAGAATAAACTGTGCTATATTTGCGAAACCGGTAAAGCGGTTTTTGTGAAAATTGGGTACAGATAGAAAAACATTCGTTTTTGAATATTTTAATTAGTGCCGATGATAGCACTTTAGGCCGTTCTTCTCAACCAACCCTACCTACTGAGCAACTGATGAATCGAAATTTTACCTAAACTCACTTCACTCTTCCCAACGAAATTCTCGATCAAATTTACAATCAATTTAGGATACTGATTTTTGTGGATTAAGTTCCCCTCAACAGGAAACTAGTTATAAAAAGTGTCAACAGGGTGAACAGACGGCACCGAAATGTCAAATATAATTAATAGTTTTCGATATATTTTACGCGATTATAATATTGAATGACGAATATTTATTTCCATTTTTTAATGAAAAAACATGTTATTTGTATGTTTTAAATAAAACTGAGGAGAACCCAACTTATTAAACTAATTGTATGCTACGTTTTGTCTTGTTTTTTCACTCACCGAGAAACATCAAATGTCAAATGTACGAAACGAACAATGTGATTGCGGCATTATCAAAAGTCAAGCAAACACTTTTTATTCAAAATATTTTTACCACACTTTGTGAGGTATAAAATGTTGGTTTATGTATTAATTTTTAAAACAAATGATACGTATTCATAATAAATACAATATTAACTAATCTATTTAATTTACTTTGAAAGTTTTCACTTTGTTGTCATAAAAATGGGCGGCTAATACTTTATCGTGTATGAAAATGGGCGGACCAATTTAGGATAAAAAAATGCTTGGAAACAAGCAAACAGAGTGAATACTCAACAAAATTGATCAAATTGATCATTCGAAAAGTTGGGAAAAACGGTCGAGTGCTAAAAGCGTTTTTTCTAAAATATTTTAATTGGCGCCATCAGTGAGAGCGTATCACGTTATGTTTGACCTTAATGACCTCGTTCATCATTACTTCTAAGAATTTAATAAATATATTTTTTTATTTGTCCTTAATGCGAATGGGACCGAACCAGTGGGCGCCTCTGCCATATCTGTTTCTACTTCAATTGAAGCAGATATAACAAATGATGCAGACGGTGAATTGTGAATTGTGAATTGTGAATCGTGAAGCGGGAATGATGGATGAGTGATGTCTGAAGACAGGTCCTAACGCTCAACCAGAAATAACAAGAGCTTTCTTTGTTTCATGTGACTCAGCAATTTAGAATACGCTTTCTTATTGATCAGGGCCGCTCAAAGCACGGCCCGAGATTTTTTAATTTATTAATTGATAAACTAAAGTTTTTAAGACAAGATTTTTGTGCATAGCGCAAAGGGTAACAATTATTTTTATAAACAATAATTATTAGCCTGAAACACTCATCCAAATTGAAAAAACCTTCCGAGCAAAGATAAATGTCGCCGGCAGGAATAAAAAACCGTAATTATTGAATGCAACACTAGTATATATTGATTAACTTGGCGGGTTTGCGATAAGCCGACGTAGCTCAATGGTAGAGCATCTGACCGGATATTAGAAGGGTGTGGGTTCGAGTCCTGCCGGCGACATTTATCTTTGCTCGGAAGGTTTTTTCAATTTGGATGAGTGTTTCAGGCTAATAATTATTGTTTATAAAAATATTTTTTAATTTATTTATTTATTACTTCTTCAGAAGATTATTATTCATTTTGTGGCGTCATTATTAATAAATGAATAAAAATTATTTTAGGAATTCCATATATTCCTGATGAAGAAAGCATCGCTTTCGAAACATGTAGATTCGTGTATATTAATAAAGTGGTGAATACAAAATAACTCAAAATAAAATAAAATAAAAATACGTCTTTTTGTAGGATTGCAAAAATCTACTTGAATATTTTTTTCAATCTAGATAGTGTCTCGAATTAACCTATGGGACATATATTGACTTTTCTACAAGTTTTCTGTCTTTTTTTATTTCATGTTTCGTTTGAGATTTGTTGTTATTATCTTTTTTTAAATGTGATACCACACAAGAGTCCCAGCTGTTCCCAACCGCCTGGAGCCAGTGGGACTATGGAATCCCCGATTGAAGGAGATGGGAGGAGGAAGGTGGGGAAGTACCTGGCTATTTAGATATGGTCACCAAACACGGCTAAATCCATTTCAAGCAACGTTTCGATTCTGAATGGTGGTCCTTCACCAGGGCGATACTGAAAGTATCTACCACTCTGGAACGTGCCGCGAATACAACGTATATTTTATTTTTAATGGATGAATTGTTAAATAACTTAAATTTTAACTGATTCGTGGTTGAGAATTGTAAACACACAACCACGGCGGCTGCAAATACTTCAAGAGTCAGAATAATATGAAAGTGAAAGTAAGAAACGATGTATGAATATTTTCTCACTGAGGGTTGGTTGGTGGAAATTGCCACTAGGCAATAAACTCGCCCTTTTTTCTGTTTTATGTATGAAAAATACGTATTAGGTTTGATATATGAAAATAAATAAAAATAATAAATCAAAGGGTGTGTGCAGAAGCAGCGCGTGTTGCTCTCTGCCTACCCCTGCAGTAAAACGCGGTGTTTGTTTGTCAGGTAGTTCTACTTACTTGAAACTTATTTTGTAACAGGAAATTAAAATGTGGACTGAATTTGTTCATTTATTTCTTTATTTTTTAATTTATTAATTTCTATATAATTTAAACATTTTAAGGTCAGGTGTAAATATTAAAAAAAAAACATATACATTATAATTTATTTTTCATAGTCCTTCCCACTGGGAGATCCTATAGTGAGGGGAAGTTGGTTTTGAATAAAGGGATTCCAGCGACTTAACCTCAACTTCAAGGTCTGGTTAGGGTATTTCCAGTTACTTCTATGACGCTGTTTTAAGAATAGTAGTCAGTTCCTCTTCCGTTAATTCCTTAAGCCAAGTTTTGTTGAACTTAATGCAATTATTGATTGAATTACTAAGTGGGAGTTTGTTGTATAATTTTACCGCTAAAAACTCAGATCTTCTATGTCCAAAAGTAGTATTACACTTAGGTACATTTAGCTTGTCTAGTTGCTTTGCTCTGGTATTATGATTACGAGGAGTGATAGCCAGTTTGTCCTTTTTAAGATGTTGAACTAAAATATTTTTGGCAAAGATTGTTTCTACTTAGAAAGTCGAAATATTAAAAAAATTCCGTTGTTGACGTCCTGATGGGGAAATTGAAATAAGTATTTATAATGTTGTATTTAATGGTTTTATGTAATTTTATGCAGCTGAGCCCCATCACAAACTTCCATACTGCAAATGAATTTTTCGTAAACATCCGCGTGACGTCCTTCCAATGGTATTAAACGGTATCCTATGCGCAGTCTTCGGTCTTTCACAGTGTAATAATATTCAAAATTCCAATTCCAGAATCCTTGACTTTGTTCTGTGTAATGCCATTCTTGAGGTGAGACGTTTTGTTTTTCCACTGTTGCTAGAGGATAGCTATCATCCGGCCATTGAATTCCAGTCCAGTTTGATCAGATCGCCCTTAAAAAGTAATAAAACCCCCACCCTTGTAAATAAAATCTCAAGGGGGTGGAATTTCAACAAAGGTGATCTCACCGGCTTGTACGATTCAATGAGCCGGGTGGACTGGCAAAACCTCTTCACATTTGCTACAGTGGATGAGGCGGCGCAATATTTCTACACTTGTATTTACGATGTATTTGATTCATGTTTTCCCAAAAAAAATGCAGGCAGTGGTGGTCGCAAATATCCGAAGTGGTTTTCGAGAGAAGTCATTTCGAATATAGAGATCAAGCATGCCCTTCACAAGCGTTGGAAGGCAGGAGGACTTCAGAGTGAATACGATCTTTTTAGTTTTTACCGGGCATTAGTTAGGCGCGAGGTTCGAGTGGCCTATCGAGCTTACGTGTCTGAAATCGAAGGTAACATCATGCACGATCCCAAGATGTTCTGGCATTACATAAAAACCCTTCGGAAGGATGGTGGTCTTGAAGATACCATGATGAAAGGTGATCAGGAATTTCATGGCTCGGGTGTGGCAAACGCGTTTGCTGATCATTTTCAATCTGTCTACAGTAGAGATCCTCCACTTCTAGATATTAATAATGCTGCCGCATTTAATACCAGAGGAGCCTCTAACGTTGACTTATGTATATTTACGGAATCTGATGTTATGAATGCCATAAGACACATGAAGAACTCGCACTCTATCGGCCCCGACTTCGTTCCCGTATTCTTTATTAAAGGGTGCGCTGAATTCCTCAAAGCACCTTTAACTTTTATATTTAATCTAACTATTAGTACCTCCACTTTTCCAGAATTATGGAAAATTTCAAAAATATGTCCTATTTTTAAAAATGGTTCCAAAAAGTCAATCGAGAATTTTAGACCTGTTGCCATACTTTCAGTTCCTGCTAAACTATTTGAAAAACTAATCCATAAATTCATTGTACCTCAAATAGACGCATATATTATCCCCGAACAGCATGGTTTCAGAAAAGGAAGATCTACGGAAACCAATCTGATGGTTTTCACTGACTATGTTGCTAGGTCCCTAGATAGTGGATACCAAGTAGACTGTTCGTATAATGATTTCTCCAAAGCCTTTGATACCGTGAATCACGATATCTTACTAACAAAACTTGCCCAAATGGGTTTCTCCCTACGTGTGCTAAAGTTTTTTATAAGTTATCTCAAAAACCGGAAGCAATTTGTCACACACGGAATTTTTCAATCCGCTGATTTTCTTGTATTTTCTGGGGTCCCCCAAGGGTCAATCCTAGGGCCTCTTCTCTTCTCTATTTTCATTAATGACATTGCAAAAGTCATCCGTTTTTCTCGCTTTCTCCTTTTCGCTGACGATCTCAAATTATTTCTACTAATTAGAAATATTTTAGATTGCCTACATCTTCAAGCTGACATTGATAACATCTCTGAATGGAGCCTACGAAATCAGCTTTATTTCAATATCTCAAAATGCGTAGTCCTGTCTTTCACCAGAGCATTTAGTCTCACCTACTACAGATATACTATGCTCAGTCATAATCTCAAACGTGTTTCTACTATAAAGGATCTTGGAATCGTGTATGAAAGTAAACTTACGTTTCGTGTTCATATCGAAGGGGTATGTCAATCTGCATTAAAAATGTTAGGATTTGTCATTCGGACCGTGAGGGTTTTTCGGGATACTCGTACTCTTAGAATATTATACTTCTCTTTAGTCCGTAGTAGGCTGGAGAGTGGGTCGGCTATTTGGAATCCTCACGAGACGGGGTGCTCCCTCATGTTAGAGAGGGTTCAGAAAAAGTTTTTGAGATTTCTTTACATGAGGGAGTATGGACTCTATCCGTGGCTTTATCCAACTAACTTTCTTCTGGGCATGCTTGGATTTCACTCCCTGCAGCTCAGAAGAGAGGGGTATGCCGCTACCCACTTTTTTAGACTACTGCGAGGCTCCATAGAGAATTCAGCTATTTTGGAACGCATAAGTCTTTATGTTCCTGATGACTATCTAAGACAGCGTCGTCATAGATTATTCTATCTTCCTCCTGTAGAACCAACCTGCCAATGGTTCTCCCGGTGGGGAGGAGTATATTGCTCCTGAACAAAATCTCACAGGATATCGACATATTTTGCGTCAGTGAGGAAAGATTCAAAAGGGAAATTCTATTGATTCTTGAAAGAATCTCTTCTCATTGACGCGATCTTCACCACTGCCTGAATTTATTTAAATATCTCTGAATTTATTTTTTTTATTTTTAGTATATTTCTTTTTCCTTGTACATTGTTTTACAAATATTAAATAAGCACCTGTAATTTCTCTTACGTATTAAATATAACATGTTTGTAATTGTATTAGAAATTAAATAAAAACATTATTATTATTATTATTATTATTATTAACGAAACAGGCCGTTTTGACATGACGGTTTTTTATTGACTTTAAAATAACGGCTTATAAAATCAACGCATATTTAATTAAACATAACATTTGCTGATGAATATGTTTTTTCCATATTGAGTGATGTCCTTTTTAAGATGATGAACCAGAATATTTTTGGCAGAGATTTTTTGTACACTTGGAACCTCAAAATGTCAAAAGATTTCCTTAAACGTTTACCTTTAAAATGATCTTTATGTTGCTTTTCTGGTTTGTTTGCGGTCCTCGTATTTTCCAGTTTAGAAACCCCTGTTTTATTGTAATAATATCTGAAGGAATTTGATGATTCGGTAGGAATTCCGCTATTTTATTCGCAAGAAAACCAAGTTTTTCCTAAAATTTTAAGAATGTGTGAAATTCATATTGATTATTGCTGCAACCAAAGGTTGAGAAAATCCTTGAGAAAAAGGACAAAGGAGGTTTCTTAGATATATCCAATATAAGTTAAGACAACCTGTAAAATCTGCTATTAAACATTTAAAAAAAAAATTAAATTGAACCGAATTAAATAACGTTAATATTAAATTCTTAGTATTTCAATTTTTTTTATTGTAACAGCTGTTTCGGCGTTCAAGGTCTTTTTAAAACTGCGGTTAGGCCGAGTTGAGATGACGTATTTATGATTCTATTTACACGCACACAATTCAGTTTTCGTAGTGCCTAAAATGATTTATTACCGGTAAAACCGATTTACTGAGAAAATAATTGTGATAAAAGAATACTCTGAAATCTGTTTTCTCCGCATTAAATGGCAGTTTTTTCCTGAAATACTTAAAATGACGTGACTGCTATTGACCTATTTTAAGTGTTATATTGTTTATGGCTTTTGAACATACTGAGAAGTGGGGAATAAATATTTTTCCTTACTTTATTAATTAATGTTATATTAGGATCATTCGTTCGTTTGTTAATTTCTAATTGTTTAGGTAAATTTTATCTAAGACCCTTTCTTTCTATATGTAAGGGTTTAGGCTCGTTGTTGTCAAGCGGGACGTGATTATTCACTAAGAGATGTTCTGCAAATTTTTAAAAAGTGCTGTTTTTATTATAACATGGTAAATGTTCATTGTACCTAGTTGAGAAAGCCCTTCCCGTCTGTCCTATCTATATACTCGTAGGTGGCGTTACAGTTCTCGTGGTCACATTTCAAATTCTAGAGTTGTACGAATAAGGAGCTCCAGTACAATTTTCATTTTTTTTATCAATAATGACGTTCAAAGTATACTTCGTTTTTTTTTTCTAGAGTGTTCATAATAATTTTCAAAGTTTCAATTTTTTAGAGTCTGCCAAAACGCTCTAAATCTATGGCCGGTTGGTTTTGATTAGTTTTGAGGTTAGAATGTCAAATGTCAAAACAAGGATGAGCTTTACCGTACGTAATTTTATATTCTATTTATAGTAAACCATAACTAAACGTCCGTATTAAAATTACGTACCTTTTTAGTAACTTTAACTCAAAGAATAATAATAGTATTGAGTAATAATGGAAACCCGACAGTTGATTCCTCGACAGTTGGCCCCACGACAGTTGGCCCCCCCGACAGTTGAACCCTCCGACAGTTGATCCCTCCGATAGTTGATCCTTCCGAGAGTTGATCCCCTAAATGATTATTTCTGCTCTATGTCCTCATTTGTAAAGTATATATGCAGTGAGGATATGCGGCCGAATAACAAAAAACGACATACTTATATCTGCAGTCGCCTTAGGGAAAATACGCTATAGGTTCTTATGGGTATTTCTTTATATGCCGACTCCGCATTATTGTTAGCAAAAAAAATGTATGACAGATTTCCAGACGCCTGCAGATATAAGTCTATCGACTTTTGTTATACGGCCGCATATCCTCTCAGTATACTTATTTTACAAATGAGGACGTACAGTAGAAATAATCCCTAGGGGATCAATTGTCCGAGAGATCAACTGTCGGAGGGATCAAATGTCGGGAGGCCAACTGTCGGGAGGCCAACTGTCGGGGGGCCAACTTTTGGGGAATCAGCTGACGAGTGACCGTTTATTGAACACATTCGAATAAACACGTTTTCAGTTTTGACACAGTGTGTGCTGGAATATTATACAGTGCAGTCTGTCTCGTATCACGGGTAGGTCCACGCAAAATACTCTCAACGTGCTACACTAGCGTCTCTAGCGGCCCGTGATATTGGCTTACATTATAATAAATATTCAATTCTTATATTAAAGCGTTAGTCAAAAAAAATACTATACAGACCTTTTCGATATATTTAAATGTCCTGTATCGAAAACAAAGTAAATAGTTCTGTGTGTTTCTGACATGAAACCAAAGTAAATAGTTCTGTGTGTTTCTGACATGAAACCAAAGTAAATAGTTCTGTGTGTTTCTGACATGAAACCAAAGTAAATAGTTCTGTGTGTTTCTGACATATATATTTCTGTCAAATTAAAACCCTTTTATTATTTTTGTAACGTCAACTAACTAATGTCGCATTCTACCCTATTATCGTTCGACGTGTATTGTGCCTGCAGAAGGCATATAACAAATAAAACTGCGTTGTGGGCGTCTCCAAATGTCAAACTAAGCAAAAAATTTAATTCAATTGAACGAAAACTTCCTAACATCGAAATTTTCTCTTTTGAACAGAAAATCAGCTTCATTATATTACTATTGATTATATTAGTCTGAGTCATAGGAGTCTAAAGGTTTTATCTAAAACAAAAAAAGGTATTGTTTGTCGGTGCGTCCCGATTTTCACAAAAGTTACTTTACCATTTTAGCACAGTTTGTTCTTAGTAGTACCGGGAACGTTTAAAGAGTAGTTCGAATGAAATACAATATGTAAAACTGTTACTATAACGTTTTAAAATTAGTATGAAAAACATTGAACCCGTCATAGTCCAAAGATGTACCACTCTGGTTATCCACAGATTACACATTTAAAAGGAGGTGTGTTTGGGCAGAGCATTTTAAAAATGGAAAACACAAGTAACACGTACTTAATTATTTAGATACATTTTAAAAATTATATCTGTGGAATGAAATAAAAATTTCAAATGATTGTTTCTTTGTTTAGGGATTACTTTCGCTGTCAAATCAATTATGACACCCAAACGATCAGCAAGAATTCACAGCTTCGTAACTTTATTCTGAAAAAAAAAACAACCTTGGCAATGCCGGGTACACATTAAATAATTCTTTATATAATGTAGGATTATCATCAGGTTTCAAGATTCACCATAAAATATTTATCTCCTTTCTGTAAGTGGATAATTGAGTGCAAAAAAAAAATAGAAATGGGACTGGGTGCGAAAATGAACAATCTGAAAACACGTTGCCTGTTGTATGCCGATGACGCGGTGTTGAATTCTTACAGTATGGATGATCTACAACAGTCTCTCACATCTGGGATGAACGAAGTACGTATGAAGAAGAATAACGAATTAATGGTAAATTTGAACAAGTCCAAAGTCATGATGTTTGACAGGAGGAGTATGAAATCACTGATAGTCAGTTAGATATAGTTTATCTGTATCATGTGTTTTCACTCTTCCTCAATGATTTCCATGGTCGAGGGGTGAGGCTCTCGACTACGAATCCGAAGTTCGCGGGTTCAAATCCCGCCGTTCGCAATTAATTAAATTGTGCTGTTACATAATTAATTCATTGCAAAATAATATACAGTATATTTACGCAGGTTGCAAAGTGGAAGATACTCTCAGTATCGCCCTGGTGAAAGATCACAATTCAAAATTGAAACATTGCTTGAAATGGCTTTTAGCCGTGTTTGGTGGCCAGATCTGAATAACCAGGTATTTCCACACCTTTCTCTTCCCCTTCTCCTTCTTCTCCCGAATACCTTTAGTCTCACAACATTGGGGATGCCACAGTCTCATTCGCTCCAGACGGTTGGGAGCAATTGGGACTCTTGTGTTATTCATATAATTACAATATTAAAGGCCAGTGTACGGGACGTGCAGAACACAGCGTAGAAGAATCTCTCCTTCGTCAGTTTCCTTATCATATCTGTGCTGAGCCAAGTATCGACTGGCTGAATAACGTCAGCATCCCACTATGACCTCCACCAAGTCTCCTCCACCATACGAAGACGAAGAAAATGAATTCAAAATTCATTCTAGATTTACAGAAAAGTCAATGAATGCCTCATGTAACAATACGTATATATATATATATATTTAAATTAATTAATTTGAATAAAAAAAATATTTATACATTGGAAGTGAAATTCGTAATTTTTGTATTTTTTTTAGAGAATTTGGTTCTAGAATCGCCACTCTGAGTACAGTTGAGTGCCTCAAAATTATAGCACTTAAAAATATGGTGTCCGTTGAAATATTTGTAATTGCTTCAGACTTCCCTAACCAACCGTTCTCTACTCAATCTCCTTCGCTCCCCCACTCTCCCTTCCCGCTTTTACCGCAGGGGTAGGCAGAGAAGATAGACCGCCATACAACTCTGTCTTGGCACACTCTTCGCTTGATTCTTATTCACACATCTTCTCATATAATAATTCAAATACACTTTTCTTTGAACCACTAAGTTATTTTTAATTTATCACCGGTTTCACTTATCCCAAGTGTCCAAAGAGTAATATTCAAACTAAACAAGAATACAGAGTAAACATAATAAATACAAGTGAGACATAATACAAAAGAGAGTTAGAGGGAGACACAATACAAAATTAAACAATGGAAAAGTGAGACGTAATACAAAAGAGAGTTAGAGGGAGACACAATATAAAAGTAAACAATAGAACAGTGAGACGTAATACAAAGAGAGTTAGAGGGAAATACAATATAAAAGTAAACAATAGAACAGTGAGACGTAATACAAAAGAGAGTTAGAGGGAGACACAATATAAAAGTAAACAATAGAACAGTGAGACGTAATACAAAGAGAGTTAGAGGGAAACACAATATAAAAGTAAACAATAGAACAGTGAGACGTAATACAAAAGAGAGTTAGAGGGAGACACAATATAAAAGTAAACAATAGAACAGTGAGACGTAATACAAAAGAGAGTTAGAAGGAGACACAATATAAAAGTAAACAATAGAACAGTGAGACGTAATACAAAGAGAGTTAGAGGGAAACACAATATAAAAGTAAAAAATAGAACAGTGAGACGTAATACAAAAGAGAGTTAGAGCGAGACGCAATATAAAATTAAACAATAGAACAGTGAGACGTAATACAAAAGAGAGTAAGAGCGACACACAATATAAAATTAAACAATAGAACAGTGAGACGTAATACAAAAGCGAGTTAGAGGGAGACACAATATAAAAGTAAACAATAGAACAGTGAGACGTAATACAAAAGAGAGTTAGAGGGAGACACATAAATAGAACAGTGAGACGTAATACAAAGAGAGTTAGAGGGAAATACAATATAAAAGTAAACAATAGAACAGTGAGACGTAATACAAAAGAGAGTTAGAGGGAGACACAATATAAAAGTAAACAATAGAACAGTGAGACGTAATACAAAGAGAGTTAGAGGGAAACACAATAAAAAAGTAAACAATAGAACAGTGAGACGTAATACAAAAGAGAGTTAGAGGGAGACACAATATAAAAGTAAACAATAGAACAGTGAGACGTAATACAAAAGAGAGTTAGAGGGAGACACAATATAAAAGTAAACAATAGAACAGTGAGACGTAATACAAAGAGAGTTAGAGGGAAACACAATATAAAAGTAAAAAATAGAACAGTGAGACGTAATACAAAAGAGAGTTAGAGCGACACACAATATAAAATTAAACAATAGGACAGTGAGACGTAATACAAAAGCGAGTTAGAGTGAGACACAATATAAGATTAAACAATAGAACAGTGAGACACAATACAAAAGAATGTTAGAGGGAAACAAAATATAAAATTAAAAAATAGAACAGTGAGACGCAATACAAAAGAGAGTTAGAGAGAGACACAATATAAAATTAAACAATTGAATAGTGAGACAGAGATATGCTTACATATAGTAGACTGGGAGATTTTTAAAAAATATTTAATAACATATTTTCAAAGTGATCTCTCGGCAGCTGAAAATATCATTCAAGTCATCGCGCAGATTAGATTTAGTACATTTGTAAAATTTTTAAATACTTTTTTCTACGTTATTTAACTTTAACTTTTACCCCTACCCCTACCTCTACCCGTACCCCTATCCGTTACCGAGTAATTTTACTATTAATTTGAACGTTAAACGTACAAAATATCATCAATAGTATTAAAATTCTTCTTTAAGGGATGGAAAAGGGGGATGGGGGTGGTTTTTAGAAATCTTAGTGACCTGCCACCTGTTTTGTGGGTCAGGTGTGCAAAATTTTATCCAGCTCGGAATAAAACTGTAGATTTGTATACAAAATAAAACACACACTGACATTATTCTTTATATAATAGACTAGCTGAAGTACCCGGCATTGCCCGGGGTCATGTACGGTTTGGAAATTGAAAAATTATCACCCTAAACGACAAAGAGTAATCGAAAAAGTAAGTAAAATTTATTTGTCGCTTCCATTCCATTGGTAAATATTTTTTAATGTTATTTAAATAATTACTTTACCATCTTTTCATCTTCCTTGAAAATGGAATATCTACCAGTTGCGCCGAAACCGGTCGGCTTGTAAGTGACGTATATAAATTAAGAGTATTAATTGAGTAATGTAGCAGTATGAGGTAATAAATTGATTTATATATACCAATTTATATTAAATTAAGTAATTCCCTAATAAAGTTACAAAGTTGGTGTTCTGCTCTCCCTCCCCTAGTTAATTGTTAATTACAGAAAATTACATCAACATCAAGCCAAAAAAAATTAGAGAAAAGGTTACGTGTAGTTTTTTTATGTGATACCCAGAGTCCCAGCTGCTACCAACCGTCTGGAACCAGTGAGACTATGGCATCCCTAATTGGGGTATGTTGTGAGGCTGAAGGTATTGGAGGAGGGGAAGTATATGGGGTTAAGGAAGGAGAGGAAGTACCTGGCTATTCAGATCTGGTCACCAAACACAGCTAACGCCATTTCAAGCAACGTTTCGATTCTGAATGATGCTCTTTCAGCAGGGCGATACTGGCAGTATCTACCACTCTGGAACGTTGTTATTCCATGGGATCGATATGTAATTTTAAATGGATAAATTGTGAAATAACACAAAATAATAAAATAAAATATCCAAGGATCGTAACCACTCAACCACTGACACCGTCGATGACGTCAACAAAAATAACAATGATTGTCGACCGGTTTCAGCAGACTCAACATTATTGTAAATCTTCTCATACCATCTCCTTCCCCTTCCCGTACAGTCTGACATTTTATTAAATGTAGTCAATTAAAAATGTGCAATTATTAAATAATGTATATTTATTTTGGAACTAAATATATCTTTTCGGGTTTTCACGCCCAAAAGTATTTTCTTGAATAGTTTTTTGGGATATTATGCCGTGTTATGCTTTAGCCAATAAAACATCATTATTCGTTAGACCGGCCATTACTTCGGAATTGTTCCTGAAGTGTTGGGAAGACCTAAATTGCATCGAGCGCACCTCATTACGGGTGCGATGGAAATCCAAAACAATCCCATTCATATTAATACGAATGATGGAACTTTTATTTAAAAGTGTACATTTCTAAAAGCGATTTTAGTATAATTTTATATAATTATCTATCTTCGAAAATAAGTAGATTCACTTATAAATAATGCCCGTGTGGAAACCTCTAAATGGTCAAATTTACATTGCTCTTTCATTATGCTTATTTTTTTGTGTAAACTGTCGGTCTCCCAAATAAACCAAAACATAAAAATCTATTAATCAGCCTGTGTTGTATTAATTAGCCTGTGTTTTATTAATCAGCCTGTGTTGTATTAATCAGCCTGTGTTGTATTAATCAGCCTGTGTTGTATTAACCACAGCCTGTGTTGTATTAATCAGCCTGTGTTGTATTTATTAGCCTGTGTTGTATTAATCAGCCTGTGTTCGATTTTGACCCCTAAATGGAGAAGCTAAACATCGATCAGTTTACGTAGGACGTTTGCACTTTTCATTTTCCATGTATTGGGTATGATGTTGAACAATTTTGGTCCTAAGTATGAAAATTGTCTTTGAGCAAGGGATGTCATGGTTTTTGTTGAAACTATTGGATTACTCCTTAAGTGTCTGGTGTCGTGATAGTGCTCGATAGATGGGTAGTGGTCACGTTGTTTATGTGCGCGTAATACAATTTTCCTGATATACAGTTGTCTGACATCATGAATTTGTATTTCTTTGAATTATTCATCACCGGGGTACTTGGAGGGTTTTTTTGCTTTTGCCAGGAGGTCCAAAATTGTTTTGGCACAACCGCCCCATCCTAATGATGCATATTCAAGTTAAGAATTACACATGGCATAATATATTGATTTTAGATCTTTTACAGATGGAATAATTCTAAGAGTCACGAAAAAGTTGTGTTTTCTAGACAACGTTTAACGGATAGCCTTGAGACATTTTTAATGACATTCATCGTGATCCTGCGACCACCACAGTTGTTACATTCTGTGTTCAAACCCTATTGGTAATTATTTAGGGTTTTAGGGCGACGTTCCGTATTGAACCAGCGACTAATAACGCAGTCCGAATCAATTATTAGTTTACTGTAATCTCTATTGTCAACACCAAATGCGTCATCTGTTTATTTATTTAGTCCGGAATTATTATTTATAGCTCTAATCGATGTAAGCACCAGTAGTGCGTCCTAAACTAATGTAGTTAAATACACTGAATAGGGAACTGTATTGTGGGCGTGATATTGCTCACTTCTTAGTTTTTCCTTCTTCCCTTCTTTCTTTTCCGTATCTTTCGTTTCTTTTGTTTCTTTGACATATTTTGTTTCTTTCTTTCGTTTCTTTCATTTCTTTTGTTTTTTGCGATTCTTCCATTTTAATTTGTTTCTTTACTTATTTAGTTTATTTTGTATCTTTCATTTCCTCCAATTCTTTAGTTTATTTATTTTCTCGGTTTCATATTTTATTCCCGTTTATTTCGTTTCTTTGGCTTCTTAGGATTCTATCGTTTCTTCAGTTTCTTTCGTTTTTTTCGTTTCTTTCGTTTCTTTCATTCTTTCGTTTATTTAATTTCTTTCGTATCTTTCATTATTTTAATTCTTTTCGTTTCTTTAATTTCTTTGGCTTTTGCAAAATCTTTTGAATACTGGTCTTTCATCAGGGCGATATATGATCGAATATACCGCTCTACAAAACTCCCAAAAGTAAATCCATCAATTAATTAATTTGAAGCACTTTTAGAGCCAAGGCCTTTATCGTGTATAATTAATTAATAAAATTATTAATGGATATTTTTTTACACTTAACGACTTCTCAGGGGTGCTTATTGTAAAACGTCCAAACTTTAAATTTGATGCTTTTATATTAGGATGACTAGAGAAGTTCTTAAACTACATAATTAATTATTTAGAGGAAGATCGTATTGAAGCTGTGAATTCAGAAAGGGAGTGAGCGCAGAAATTGTAGGTAGTAAAATTTTATATCTTACTTATTTTCATTATTCTTTAAAGAAAATGATTGTCATAATTTAATGTTTAAATTTAAATCATTCACTTAAAACACAGAGATGTGAAAAAAAATCTGCTTACTTATTTGAAATTTTTATTTACCTTTCTTGTATTTTATACACAGTTTCAAAATGTGTATCAAAAGTAAATAAAAAAATACGAAATTTAAAAATTTAGTTCCATTAGCAGAGACGTTACTCCCGGATAGAGTAGAGGGTGTGGGTTTGAGTCGCATTAGTGGCCTAATCATTTTAATTAATTTGTGTCTCACCCAGGGTCGTGAGTTCAATTCATCGGCTGGCTCCAAGTCAAGTCCAATTCCAGTCCTACGTAATACAAGCAGCATCTTCCGCTTACTGCGATGGCAGTAGGAGATTTTAGAATATTGTCAGGTAATTCGTAACTAGGGAATATTTGTCTTTCTTTATATATAGAATCATCGTTAACATTTTCAATAAATATTTTAACCACATTAAAAAAAAATTATAATAAGATTAAAAAAGGAACGCTTTGGTGGTTTGGGCACCTAGAACAGATGAACGAAGAATTGAGTAAATGGAGGATATACGATTTGAACGTGAGTGGTAGAAAAGTCGGCAATATATGGCACTTCAATCTAATACCTACTCGCGTGAGGCCATGCGAAGAGTGAAAATAACAAAATTATTTATTTATTTATTTGTAAGAAACAAACAGCTTTTAATCCAAATATACATACAAAGGGAGCAAAAGGTAAGCCAACAAAGTTTCTTGCGGTAACAGTGGTTAAATATAGATGTTTTATTTATGAAACTAACAAGAGAAAGAAAAAAACAAAATAATAAGGAAGGGTGAGAGGAAGAGGAAGATAGGATCGGGACAAGGGATGATTTGATACATTTTATACTCGTCCATCAATTTGTGGTCTTAGGTATTACTACGGTTCGATATTTCGAAAGGGTATTTTGAATAATGCTGATATTGTGAAATTGTGGGTTATATTGCGCACAAATACAGGGATTTGGAGAATTTATCCTAAGATTAATGATTGATTAACAAATGAAAAAAATCGGTTTGTCGGGTTGTTCTTGACGGTATGTGAATGTTTACAAAGTTAATGAGCTTTGGCGAGTCCAGGACATTTTTCATAATTTAAATAACAAGATTTGATCAAATATTAAGCGTCGGGTTTGAAGCGCGATGAAGTAGGTAATGGAGTTTTAAGTATTCGGTATTATTTGCAAAGTGTAAATTAAATTTATAATTTATATGCTTAAAGAATTTACGTTGAATGCTTTCGATTCTTTCAATATGGGCTTGGTATAAAGGTGTCCATATCGGTGTGCAATATTCTAAGTGAGGGCGCACATACTCAGTGTAAAGGAAGTATTGTTTTTATGTTTGGCGATCCATCCTCTCTGCCCACCCCTGTGGAGAAACAGCGTAATTTTAAGTCAGTTAACTTATTTAAAAAAAACTTAAAAATTAAAAAAAAACGAGATTGTGTCCATTTTCGATCGACCGCTTCAAATAGCTAAAGCCTTTTAAAGAGAATACAATGGTCCCACAGGATATTTCAAAGCCCCCAACCCTCGGAGCCTTCCTTCTCTTTATATTCCCCATAAAAACCCATACAATATGATCGATAGAAGCTTCCCACCGACCCGTATTACATTGTACTCTGCGAATCGATACTCTGTTATCGAAGGGCTATGTAAAACGAGTTCAGAATTAATTTATAATTTAAATTCGTATTGTTCACAGTAGAATGCTGGGTTTGGTTGTTGTGTTGTCCCAGCAGTAAGTACCGATTGTTCCAATTATATTAAATTATTATTGATATTCTTTTTTAAACACGTGATCAATATCAGGTCTGTTTGTCGCAGGGAATTACTGTATTGCATTTTATTACGCTCGTTACAGGATTTTACATCGACCTTTACAAATAATATTGAATAGGTACGGATATAAACATGTATGAATGTCCCGGGTGGGCGGATTTTGTTTGTTTGTTTTGTATACAAGTTTAGAGTTTTCTGCCGAGCTTCATTAAATTTTGCATATTTTACCCTCCAAATAAGAGGAAGGATTATTCTTTACACGAGATTTTGAAAAATAACCCTCGTCCCCCTTACTCACCCTTAAAGACAAGTTTTGGTACTTCCTGATGAAATTTTGCACACTTGACGTTCAAAATAAGTGGAAAATTACTGGGTAGGTGTAGTGGTAGAGATAATGGTAGGGGTAGAGGTAGGGGAAAAGGTATTGGTAGGGGCAGGGGTAGGTGTAGGGATAGGGGTAGGAGTAGGGGTAGGGGTAGGATTAGGGGTATGGGTGGGGGTAGGGGTAGGGGTACGAGTAGGGGTAACGCGCCCATTCATAACCCCGGGTATTTTAACTCGTAATCATATAAAGAAGAATGTCCAGGATGAACGATTTTTGTTAGTTTGTTTTGTATACAAATCTACAGTTTTATTCCGACTTGACTAAATTTTGCACGCTTGACCCTCAAAATAAGAAGAAGGTGATTGTTTACATGATATTTTGAAAAGCCACCCCCATCCCCTTTCCGATCCTTAAAGACAACTTTTGGTACTTCTTTATGAAATTTTGCACACTTGACGTTCAAAATACATGGAAAATTACTCGGTAGGGGTAGATAGTAGGAGTAGAGGTAGGTGTAGGGTTAGGGTAACGTAATATAAAAATTTACAAAGAAATTTTGCACATTTGACTCTTGAAACAAGCGGAAGGTCACTGTCCACACAAGATTTCCAAAAAACCACCATCTTTTCCCTAATTACTTTAATTTTAAATGAATTAAAATTAGTATAATTGAATTTAATATAATATTTATTAATAAAAAAAAAAGTGAAATATCCAATTTTAAAGCGATTCATTTATAAGTTAATTTAATTCGCACATTAAGTACAGTTTAATAAAAAAGTGTTAAAAATTCTAAATAAGTGTTTCATTTACTTACTGTACGAGAACAACCAAACCGTGTCTCTGCAAGGATAAGCGGAGAGTTTTCAGTTCAAAGAGGAGATAGAAGAAATCACCATTTCGATGAAGGGTAAGAAATTAAATATCTGTTTTACTTATAGCATACCAAGATGATAACTTATGTTACATAGCTTTGTACGAGTATTTTAAATACCTCTTGGCTTTGAAATCATATTTCCCAATACAGTTTTCAAGCTATCGAAGAAATCGCCAACATTTTTCTTATTGAAGCTTGTGCTCCTAAAGCTCTACAGTAGCAATAGGTAGCCCGACCACTTGTTAGAGAAGATTATCTCGACATTTATTCACCTCTAACCATAGTTGACACAGAAAAAGGTTTCCTGACCTTCCCCATGTCAACTTGATTTTATGTAATCATATTTACATAGCAAATAAGACAATTTTAAAAAAATTACCATGAAACCATTTAATGGCACATATTTCATTATTTAAAACATAAATTAATAAAATACTTCCAATCCATACTAGATATTTACTAAACCTTTAATGAAAAAAAAATGATTATACAGTTCGGTTCGGTATTTTGGCCTTAAATCCAAAATTAAGTTTTGTATGAAACAGGCGGCGCAGCCGTTCCTCTTAAATTAATTATGCTACGACCACACAATCGCCCAACGTCCCAATCCGAATTCGGTTCGGAGTTGGAACGTTGGGCGATCGTATAGTGACTATAAATGCGATCGGCCAACGTTCCAACTACGAACTCCAAACTAGTGATGCCATTTCAGCTAAAATCTATTGATCTACCGATATCCATGGAAAGTCTACCTAGGTACTCATAATACCGGAAATAAATATAACGGTTAGCTTTTGCGCCTGTTTAACTACGTATTTTATTTTAACGCCCAGCTTGAGTCAAATTCAGTCAGGCGCTATACAAATTATCCAATTATTATTATTATTAGCAAAATATCCATAATGCATATTGTTATAAAAAGGAGGATGTCAGGTAGGGGGAAATGGGAAGAGGAAGGTTGGGTTACAAGGGGAAGTTATGGGAGACAATTATATCGGCAGGACTTACCCTGGAGATGCCCTCTTAGATGTGAAGTCTGCTCCGGACATTGGTTTAGCTCAGATCGGCAGTGGCATTAGCTTCTCATCGTTCAGGGTCGTGAATCGATCGCAATCTTATAATTTGGTTGAGGGCGTTTCTAATTCTACGTTAAATGAGTCCAGTAAAGTGCTTTCAAATCTCGGAGTTTATTGTAAAGTCGGACAAACATTGTAGGTTAAGAACAATCGAGTAGTTAGTAAAAAAAGTCCTATTCTAGACATGATTCTATCGTAAAATTTCTCTCTTTCTGATTCAAATCTCTAACCGGGTATAGCAAATGTAACAAGGGCTTGAACAACACATTATGGGGAGAAGCAAAATCGGCTTACATGAGGTGATCTGGTCGGGTGGAAGGAGTTTGTTGGCGATGACGCCAGGGCTGGACATCTCTGCACTGAATTTAATTGGCATTTAATTGGTAAGTCACCATGTTGAGTGCTTTGGCAGGAAATGGCACGTCTAGCTTCGGGTTTCAATCCGCATGCATAGTACTTGGCCGTAAAAAACTAGTAACTCTTTTTAGAGACGCAGTTGACTCCTTGAGCTCCAGGCGGGAAGTGAGTTTCAAGGGCAGCAAGGAGCGGCCGTCAAGTCGCGGTTGGCGCTCGCGTCGCTTCCTTTTGCTTTGTTAATTTATGATCAGATTGGTTTAATTTGGGCTCTAGAATTGCCTGATTGGTTAATTATGGAGGGAAATTATGCGATTGCTTGCCTAGGTTATTTGTTAAGACGAGTAGCTAGAACTCATCTCAGGGCCATCCTTTCGTTACATAACAATATTTAAGTCTTTTTTCGTCATTATAAACATAGTTCAGTCATGTTTTATTCTTCGCACAGCACGTCCGTCGGGATGCCCTGTGTGGAGGCCGGTTTGTGCGAGTTCGGCCGACTAGTTTGAAGGTTGGGCCAACTAGTTCGCCACCGGAGCGATCTCGGGCCAATTCGGCGAACTACCCCTCTACACAATCGCCCAAACATTCAGATTGGGAGGTTGGGCGATCGTGTAGTCGTGGCATCAACAAATCACCGCAACTAGTCCTTGCTTGCGGTGTCCTTAGTTATCCAACTTATTGAAACTTTTTCACTATTTGCTTCCGCAAATTGACACGCAAATGCAATTGAAATGCGAGGTCTATTTAATGCACATCTATCGGCAGCGTGCAGTGCAGACACGTATAGTAGCGTAAGGAAGTATTCACATTACACCGTGCGGGAATATGTTCATAGATAATGTAAGCAATTAATTACACCGTGCCTGCCACACTACGTATATGCACTGCGCGGTGCTGGTAGATGTGCAATATTTTACTGAGACGTGTTCTTCAGAATTACAAAATATGAAACCCTTTATACTGCAGATTCTAGATATTCAATTTTATCGTTGTTATTAAAATATTTTCTCAATGTTGTATTTTTGGGCACTTTGCAAATTCTGTCTTTTTTACAAGTGACACCGCACAGTATGCCCAGAAAAAAAAATTCCCTTAAGGCCCATATCATCTTTCGGGATGCTGTGTGGAGGGTCTTTTAGATGAGTGAACATGGGTCTTGAAGAGACCCATGTTTTAGGAAGGAGGAAACACAGAGGCCGGCAGATCATTCCACAGCCGAGCTGTTGAACAAATGTCAACCGTTTAAAAATATTGGGCGCTTGTTTGGCGTATTTCCCGACTATGCACCGATGCTGAAGGGATCAATGTCACTAGTTCCTCAGAACATCTTCCATTAAAATACTGTTAGAACAAGGACAGTATTCCCACCTGACGTTTTTACTCCAAAGATTGCAATCCGTTTGTTAAGATAGGCGAATCTATCAAACAGACCGCCCGTTTCTGAACAGAGTCAAGGGTTTTTTTTAGATATTTTGGGGTTCCCGATCAGAGGTGGCTGCCAACTTCTACAGTTGGGCGCACTTGCGCACAATCTAATTTCATCCTTCCTCTGCCAGTTCCATGCCTCACTGCCATACTTCAGGGTTGGTATCAGCATGGTTTTAGCACACATACGTCTCGGGGATCTTATTTCTACAGCATTCAGACAACCAAACTCCATCTTGGTCTGCTGACCTCATTCCTTAACAATAAGACAGTAAATTCCACATAAGTTTATTGTTGTCTTTTGTATTTAAGTTTGGTTGCCTCATTCAAATCGAGAAAAAATCTCTAGCTGTATTATGGTATACGGTACGAATGTTGGACTGAAGCCAATGGACCAACTCGCTTCATCGACTCTGTTATCGCCTGATTGGTTTTATGGCAGATTTTACTGATGTCAAAATAACGCAGATATTAATAAATGGCTTTTCCAGGCTGCCCGAAATCCGACGAATTACGGAGCGAAATTCTTAACTACAAATTATCCAAGATTAATAGTATACAATATAATTCCATGCATTGTATAGTACACAACTGCTGACCCTGTACAAATCGCAAGTACGCCCCATTGTAGAATTTGGCAGCCACCTCTGGTCAGGAGTCCCAAAATATCTGAAAAAAAATCTTGACTCTGTGCAGAAACGGGCGGTCCGTTTGATAGATTCGCCTATCTTAACAAATGGGTTGCAATCTTTGGAGCACAGACGTCGGGTGGGAATGCTGTCCTTGTTCTACCGGTATTTTAATGGAAGATGCTCCGAGGAACTAGCGTCATTGATCCCTTCGGCACCGGTGCATAGTCGGGAAACACGCCAAACGCGCGCCCAGCATTTGCACACGGTTGACATTTGTCGCATGAGAACGGGTCGCTTCTACGATTCATTCTTGTGTTCAACAGCTCGGCTGTGGAATGATCTGCCGGCCTCTGTGTTTCCTCCATCCTATAACATGGGTTTCTTCAAGACCCAAGTTCACTCCTTCCTATCCTCTAAAAGATCCTCCACACAGCATCCCCAAAGATGATATAGGCCTTGAGGGAAATTATTTCCTCCTTGGTCTCCTGTGTGGAGTTACTGTAAAAAAAAAAAAAATTGTACTGTTTTCCCAAGAGTTAAGAAACTTATTGTGAGATCACATGCAGTTAAGTTTTTGAAGATATTTAAAAAAAATTCACAATTAGCATTTGTTATATATACACATATCACTGCTACATACATAAGGTTTTGGTAGGGGTATGGGTAGGGGTAGGGGTAGAGGTAGGGGTAGGAATAGGGGTCGGGGTAGGGGTGGAGGTAGGGGTAGGGTAGGGGTAGGGGTAGGAGTAGGGATATGGGAGGAGGTAGGGGTAACACATTACAATCTGTAAACTTTTCTCTGACCAATTCATAACCCCGGGAACGTAATCAAGTTTAAAATATAAATGATATTAGAAGAAATCGGTCGACAGTGTGTGCGTCCCTAACGCAAACCATGATGCATGTGACTGCCTTTTAGAATATAATAGCTATAACTGTAGCCTATTGTATATTGATTTTGTCATGTAATTGTAGGTTTGTGCTGCGCGTGTCCAACTGTGCAGCTGTGTGTGTGGGCATGTTTGGGAACCGTTAATAATAATACCGACAGCTACATTTCTTTAATTTTTCACGTTCAAACTGATCGGAAAACGATTATAGAAAATTGCCGACGTTTTCATTACTGGTTAAAGGGTGAACTACATTTTCCAGAGAATGTGTTTTGCAATTTATTATTGTTTTACAGTTTGTTTACACGGATCTTCATTTTTTTATATAATTAGTAGGTAATACAAAATAATACAAAATAGACGAATTATAAAACAAAGGAAAACAAAACGAGAGATAAAAAAGAAAACACATGATAATACAAGTGAGCAGAAGAGAGTACACGAAAATACCAGAAGTTAATATAGCGGAATAGAGTACAAGAAAATGTCAAAAGATAATACAGTGGAAGAGAGTACAATAAAATGTCAAAAGATAACACAGTGGAAGAGAGTACATGAAAATGTAAAAAATAATACAGTGGAAGAGAGTACAAGGAAATGTCTAAAGATAATACAGTGGAATAGAGTACAAGAAAATGTCAAAAGATAATACAGTGGAAGAGAGTACAAGAAATGTAAAAATAATACAATGGAAGAGAGTAAAAGAAAATGTTAAAAATAATACAGTGGAAGAGAGTACAAGGAAATGTCAGAAGATAATCCAGTGGAATAGAGTACAAGAAAATGTCAAAAGATAATACAGTGGAATAGAGTACAAGAAAATTTCAAAAGATAATACAGTGGAAGAGAGTACAAGGAAATGTCAAAAGATAATACAGTGGAAAGGAGTACAATAAAACGTCAGAAGTTAATACAAGTTGCAGATAAAATTTTGATTTAGCTGAACTTAGAAGGAATACATGGATATTTTCTATAATTTCGTCGTTTGAAGGAACATTGTTAAAGTAAGTTATTCCTAGATAAGAGATATGCATCTTGAGTAGGTACGAGTATACTCACGGCCGTTTTACCCAACCCCACTGAGCAACTGTTGAGCTGAAATTTTGCCTCAACACTGTTCAAATGCTCTTCCCAACGAAACTCTCGATCAAATTTATGACCAATTTAAGATGTCGATTTTTGTGGATTAGGTTCTCCTCAACAGAGGAGTTATAAAAAGTGTCAACAGGGTGAGATGTCAAACGCCATTATTGGTTCGCGATCTATTTATCGCGATTCAAATATTGAATGACATTTCCGTTTTCTAATGTCAAAACATGTTTTGATTTTTTAAAAATTAATTCTGTAGAGAACATAACGCATTTTACTTATTATAAGCTACGTTTTGTCGTGTTTTTCATGAAACAGAAACGTCAAATGTCAAATGTATGTCTATGAAGGTGGACAGGCACTATTTTATTTTTTATCAAAGTGGGCGGGCACTATTTTATAGCCTACGAAAGTGGACGGCCACCTCCATAGACAATTTAGGATAAAAATGCTTGGAAAGGTAAACAGAGCGTTACTCAACAAAACCCTTGGCTGATCGGTGCCTCAGATCAAAAAGTTGGATTGATCACTCAAAAAGAACGGTCCTAAGTGTTATTTTATTCAATTTATTTTTTATAACTTATTGAAGTTTGTAAACCTCATTGTAATATTTAATAATTGAAGAAGATAAAATTAACACATCCCAAATGAACCACGGAACCGAAAAAACAACAGAAAATAAAAAGATTTCAGTCGCATCTGGGACTCGAACCCAGGACCTCTACCTATCCAGGGTAACCGCTTAACCAACTAAGCTAATGAGATCAGTTCAATTTACGCCATTTACACCGATATCATACTTCAAGTTCAAGACTTGTTAATATTATCCTCCATTTTTATAAATCCCGTTATTGTGATATCTTGCATATATATTAAACTGAAAATTATTTTAATTTTAGTTGCCTATCTTTGAAACCTATTTTAAAAAAAAAATGGACAGATTCGTTTGGTTGAGGGTCCAAGTCTCACAACTTTTCTTCGTCCTCTACTCTTAAATATTTTTTTAAACCCACGAAATATTTCGTAATGCGATCCGGCGCTGTCTCCAGATGGTATCCGTATTGCTGACGTCATACGAAACTATTAATATGATTGGAAATGTCCTTCACGACAGCCGGGCAGCTATATTAGTAACGAGAAAATCATCCACCCTGAATACGGGCATTCCCTTCATTATATTATATTTCATAGAGCTGCATGAAATATGGTTCCACAACAAAACAGAAAAATGACAAAACATAGGATATTTACAATATGTAGAACATTAGCAAAACAGAACATTGAAAAAACAGTACATTTAAAGAAACAGCTCATTAACACAACAAAACTTTGCCAAAACGGCACATTGACAAAATAGATAATTGACATAATAGAGCAATGATAAAATATAACATTGTCGAAATATAACGTTAATAAAACAGAACACAGCAAAAATAGAACATTAACAAAAGAGTACATAAACAAAACAAAACATTATCAAAATAGCACATTGACAAAACATTACATTGACAAAACAAAAGATTGACAAAATTGAACTTTGACAAAGCAGAAAGACAAAATAGTGCATTGCCAAAATATAACAATGACAAAACAGAAAATTAACAGAACAGAACAATGGTAAAACAGAACATGCAGGTAATAAAACATTGGCATTGAAAATCAGACTCATAAATACTCTCAGTATCGCCCTGGTGAAAGACCACCATTAAGAGTCGAAATGTTGCATGAACTGGCTTTAGGCGGGTTTGGTGACCAAATCTGAATAGCCAAGTAATTTACAAACCTTCTTCTCTCCCCATCTCCTTCCCTCCCCACCCTATTCATCCTAACAGCACACCATAGACCCATTGGCCCCGGCAGTTGGGACTCTTATTCATAAAAAAATATACGAATTGTGTTTTGTGCTGATATTACCAATATCTATAGTGGCAACATCACCGCCTGCATAGTTGAGCTTGTTCTGTACACAGCGTTTGGAAAAGAACCTGCAAAAATACAGAAATAAATTGATTATGCATACATTTGCTGCAGGGAGCGACAACCATTGCGCGTCACGCCAGTATTTCACATTCCTGTCAGTTCAGAAATAATTTCACACAAAACGTAACCAGCGTGGCCTAATGCAGAGGCGGTGAACCGTTTTTTTAAGTTTAAAAAAAAAGATAAATGAGGCCTAAATGATTCCGTAATTTGTGAATGCGGACATATTTAAACAACAGAACACATCATAGAAGAATGTTCCCTTCATCAGTTTCCCAATGGCACAATTGTATTAAACCAAGTGACTCCCGATGTTGTCGACTGGCTGAATAACCGACTCTCCTACACCATTCGAAGAAGATGAAGAATAACGCTTAATGTTCTTTTTTATTTTATTTTTTATTATTGAGCATCTCTAACAAGTGATAATTAAACCAAAAACTATGCACCCTGTGAACATTTTTTAATTAATTAACCCTTATGCATTTGCCATTGCTAATTTTATAAATATAATCAACTTTATATCGAACGTGGATATGATAAATAAACTCAAGCCTTTCAAAAACGTAAACAAAAAATAACAACACGTCAGTTGAACGACCTCTGAAACAAACAAGTTGTCAAAACAACACGTGCAAATAACCAAGTCAAGATTTCACAACCAAATTCAATACTAAGCGAGCCTAAGGGCCTATATTTCACCAAGAACAAGTCAAAATTACACCACAAAAATGCAATGATTTCATAACACCTGCAAATAACGTTGCCGGCGCCCTATAAAAATGGTACGCACATAGGCACGCGCCGCTTTTCTTGCTAACGACTCTGACCAAGCAACATCTCCACTGTAACGCTGCTCCACCGTTAAAATCGGCAACCATATTCAATCTACTCGGACCTACTCTCCTCACCAAGTGAGAGATCTCCACTCTACCCGAACTGCTCTTTTCATCAAGTGAGAGATCTTCACTCCACCCAGCCTACCTACGAGCTTGCCGCAACCGGTTCGACCTTAATTCCGTCCCCGGATATGCCGCAACCTGAGCCCGATAGCCACCCAGCCTACCTACGAGCTTGCCGCAACCGGTCCTACCCTAATGCCGTCCCCGGATATGCCGCAACCTGAGCCCGACAGCCACCCAGCCTACCCACGAGCTTGCCGCAACCGGTCCGACCCTAATGCCGTCCCCGGATATGCCGCAACCTGAGCCCGACAGCCACCCAGCCTACCCACGAGCTTGCCACAACCGATCTGACCCAAATGCCGTCCCGGATATGCAGTAAATATCGCTCATATGACAGCTTACACCACCTCAAGCGATCGACCATACTGGCCAGTGCTACAAATCAAGTACGCTCCGGGCAACGACATCCACATCTAGAAACTACCAAACATCTTTCTCAGGAGGACTAGCGAATCACAATAGCGATGCATCCCTATGTGCCAGTGCCTAAATATTTACAGTCCCTTGTACGGGCCTACGCGTCTCGTACAAACTTAATAATCTGTAAATGTTTCAAAATAATTATTTATTTACTTATTTATGAAAAGGTTTTTTCTTACTTTTCGACGAGCGACTACCGTTTTTATAATCATATCAATTCAATATTTGCTCGGCGTGACGATGGAAACAGTAAGCATCACGGATAACGTGCAAAAGGTTGGCCACCTATAGTCTAGAGTTCCCGGCGTCCCACGCCAGATGTCACTAGTTACGTGACGGCCAAGTTAAACGGGATTTCCATAGGAATAAAACAGAACAGATTGGTTTTTCTTTCGATAAATACTAATTATTTATTCATTCAGTCCACAATGGGGTGATGATACCAACCCTGATGAATGGCAGCGGGCTACGTAACTGGCAGAGGAAGGATGAAAGTAGACTGAATACTGTAGAAATGACGTCCCTGAGGCGTATGTGTGCTAAAGCCATGTCGTTACCAGCCCTGATGTATGGCAGTGAGGCATGGAACTGGAAGAGGAAGGATGAAAGTAGACTGAATGCTGTAGAAATTAAATTTCTGAGGCGTATGTGCAATAAAATAATACTATATAGAATGCAGAAACACCGCCCATCAGAATCGATACATTGTAGTTTGAATTGATCAGATCTGAATAGCCAGGTAGATACTACTTCCCGATATTCCTCCTCCGCATCTCCTCACAACATGCCCCAATTAGGGGTGCCACAGTCTCACTGTCTCCGAACAATTGAGACACTTGTGCTGTACCGTAATTTTTAACTGGCCGATTTTGATCGTTGCGGATATCTCTAGTAATTCTTGATACCATCCTAAAATGAATTGTTTCTGATGTTTTTTTTTGTAGATTCTATAACCCTTTGAAAATAGGTGTCAAATTAGTTTGTTTTCAATGATTTTTAATTTTTTTTTTTAGAAACAGAAATGTAAGTATATATTATATTTCCTCAACATTCTCCATCGTTTTGTCTATTTTATATTTAAAAGTATTTCATTGTTTATCGATATATTATATATATAACTTCTTAGAAATTCAAATTCGCATTGAAGGCGTAATCCATAGATAAAAGAATACAATAGAGAAACTCTAACAGGCAAAGGGAAGAAACCAAAATTAGATAGACGGGGGGTGAGCTTAGGCGTGTCACTGTCATTTGATTTGGGAATATATACATTCCGACAGCCAGCGGGCAACTCGCATTGCGCTGCAAAGTATTAGTATTTACTCTTTGAAAAGCAAATTTATGATAAATCTCATTTATACCGTAGCAGTGAAAACATAATCCAAACTAACCCAACACGCCAATAAATAAAACAGTCCATAAAAAAAAGGTTCGGTTTGTTCGCAGTTAAAATCACGAGAAAGAACGTGAACGGTGGTGATAGTCTCAATAAAACTATTAATTTATTACATAACTGAATAAGTTTAAAATACAGAAAAAGCGCTAATCTGTAGAATATAATGTGATAGTTTTGATTTTTTTCTTCACCACTTCTTTTTTTAAAATAATTATTGTTTTATTTCTTTAAATATTGGAATATCGCTCGCCGCCAGTCAATACACGAATGATGACGTAGTGTATTCAAATTGGCCTGGTGCCAAATTTAGAAAGTCACGCGGTTCGCCTCCAGCCGTCAAAATGGTAGTCAAATTTGGCTGCATGGCATGTACGAGTATATGAATTCTGACATCAGTGGACTAATCAGATATATTCCAGAATGGGATGAAATCGATGACTTTTTTTCTGCGCTTTAGTGCATTTTTGTTTTTGATACCTATTACTTTTGCCGCATTGCCGGCTACTGTTCTCCCCGTCTCCTCAACCTAGCGGCACGCTCCCGGCCATCGGGATTCCCTCTATATCCCTAGGGTCTTCAGGTGTTTCTCACCCCACCTCCCAAATACACTCTTCTTAAGGGATACTCCGGGTGACTGGTGCAATGCTTCACCGGGAAGAGTGTTGGAAGCAGGAAGTCGCTTTGCACTGCTCTGGATGGACTGCCCTGGTTTCGTGGCTACGGTCTGTTCTGGATATTATTTGTTTTTGTGTTTCTTGTTTGTTAAATTATAGGTTTGTTGGTGTACTCCCGCAGCATTCCATCTTGGATTACTCTGGTTATCGACAGAATGAGCCGCTAAGGGCTATATTTTGTCGTCAGAATCTGCACTAACCAATTTGGTGTGCATTTGTGACAAATCTCCTTCTATGCGAAAGCTGTGCAGGGACACTTGAGGGTTTATAGTATTTTAAAAATGATAGATTTCTTAAGGTGCACCCTGAAGGAGCTACCATAAGTTACCTATACCGGGCGGGAAGGTGGTGGGTAACCTCAACTACGCTTTAGTGCGAAATACATAGTTCGAACATATAAAAAGAAGTTTGGCGGCAGGGCTTACAAAAATCAGAGGCTCTAAAGAAGGTATTGGATAAAAAGGTTAATTAGGTTATCTTCTCAGGTTAGCTTTTTTTCGTACAATAGATGAAAGCAGTGTAAGAAGAATATATGACGCGATTATTAATTGTAGAAGAGGTCCGGAACATTCCACGATCCATTGAGATATATAAATGGATTATAAATCAGCGTTCGAAATACGGCCAGTACAAATGAGGCAAATTGGATACATTGAGATAACGCGAGCTTCAGTCGATTACAAGCGCTCGCCGGGTATGGCTCTCCAAAGATTTCCACAAAATGCCTACATGACTGCACAAGTCATTCTGGAAAAAATAGAAGAAGCAAAACCTTTCATCGGTTTTACCGTAATCAATATACTGTAATTTTTTTAATTTTAATTGCTATAAAACTCAAAGAGCATTGAAGTCGGTACGTGCTGCTAGCGAGACATGTTTGCGGTCGAAAGGATTCGGTCGATATTGACAACCGCTTCACTTTACTTCATATTTCACGCGTAGGAATAACTTTTTAGAGTGATTTTTCAAGGAACGTTCACTCTATATGCCCCTATGCCACGATCAAGTGAATCAAGTACTTCAGTCGGGTCATGTCAAGAGTCTGAATAACAGAAGAAAATGTAAAGACGATGAATGAATGCGAATGAAGCAAGGAGTGTTAGCCAAGGCCGAAATGTTTGGCGGTTCATCTTCTCCGCCTCTGCCCCTGCAGTGAAATGACGTATTGTTTAGCAACTTAGCAGACATTATTTATTGTTGTTTTAGAGCAACTGGAATATTCCTTCTACGGTCTTTGATGCTTCTATCGTCGATCAAAGTACCCCAATTCTTATCTCAGAAAAAACAAGTAAAATTTTTTTCTACAAAAGTTCGCCCCACTCCGAAGGGTTACTTAGATCACCTTGTTTTTTTTGTGACTCCCCAAAATAAATACTAATATTTTCTTAATATATTTCTATAGGTTACAGGTATGCAATAAATAAATATATCTTATAAATAAATATATCTTATGAAAGTCTATCCTCACTGTGACAAAACAGCCCTACTGTTTTTTTTCAATTCGTTTAATTCTATCTGATATTTTGATAATATTATTTAAATCGATATTATGTCATCTCTATAACAAAACTGTTATGCAGTTTCCTTTTTTTAAATTTAAACTTGTGTACATTGATCACAACATGCATGCACCTATACTGTTTTATTATTGCGCTATATTTGTATGATGATTGTTATTTATTGTTGTATTATATAATATTGTTGAACTAAACTCCTGCTGACAAGCTACTTGCAGTGGCTTAGCGGGTACAAGTTCCCATTGTATGTAATTAATATCATACTGTAAAATTAAAATAAATGTTTTCCGGGAATATGTTTTAAAAAAAAAATGTAATTTCAAAGCTGAATATTGTTCAAAGTCACCCCATTTTACGTTTCTCACATAAGGAAAGCACTTATATTTAAAAAAAAAAATGTTTTAATCAATTTCACCAGAAGTGAGCAGAAAGAAAGAAAGAATTAATGAATGAAATAATTAAATAATGTAAGAATTAAAGAATTGAGGAATTAAAGAATTAAAAAAAAAATAATAAAAGAGAAAATAAAAATAATGAATTAAGGAATTGAAGAATAAAAGAATTAAAGAATAAAAGAATTAAAGAATAAAAGAATAAAAGAATTAAAGAATTAAAGAATTAAAGAATTAAAGAATTAAAGAATTAAAGAATTAAAGAATTAAAGAATTAAAGAATTAAAGATTTAAAGAATTAAAGAATTAAAGAATTAAAGAATTAAAGAATTAAAGAATTAAAGAATTAAAGAATTAAAGAATTAAAGAATTAAAGAATTAAAGAATTAAAGAATTAAAGAATTAAAGAATTAAAGAATTAAAGAATTAAAGAATTAAAAAATTAAAGAATTAAAGAATTAAAGAATTAAAGAATTAAAGAATTAAAGAATTAAAGAATTAAAGAATTAAAGAATTAAAGAATTAAAGAATTAAAGAATTAAAGAATTAAAGAATTAAAGAATTAAAGAATTAAAGAATTAAAGAATTAACGAATTAAAGAATTAAAGAATTAAAGAATTAAAGAATTAAAGAATTAAAGAATTAAAGAATTAAAGAATTAAAGAATTAAAGAATTAAAGAATTAAAGAATTAAAGAATTAAAGAATTAAAGGATTAAAGAATTAAAGAATTAAAGAACTAAAGAATTAATTATTAAATAAGAAAGAATTAAAGAATTAATGAATTAAAGAACTAAAGAATTAATTATTAAAAAAAGAAAGAATTAAAGAATTAAAGAATTGAAGAATTGAAGAATTGAAGAATTGAAGGATTGAAGAATTGATAATAAAATAATTAAATAAATAAGAATTAAAAAATTAAAGAATGAAAGACAGATACAAAGAAAAAAAAACGAAGTAAAGAAAGAAAAGAAAGAAAAGAAAGAAGAGAAAGAAATAAGAAAATTTAAAAAGAAAGAAAGGTGATGGCAGGGGTTATCTTTCATGATCCATGTCACAGGTTGGATCATCACCACCTATAATATTCAAAGCAGCATTTCCTGAAGCGGGTATTTGCCACTGCCACGACACGTGCATATATTATTCTGAGCATGCTATCCGGTGAGCCACCGGGTCTGCGGTCTACCCTTGGGAAGAGGAAGATGTGCGGTCACTTTGCACATCCCCAGGTGCTGATGTCAAGCCTTTTGCCTTCAGAGGAACGGCTACTCTGTCTGTTTCATTCTAAACTTAATTTTGTATTTAAGGCCAAAATACTCACCCAAACTGAATGATCTTTTTATAAATATTATTATACAATTAAAAGAGTAAATATCTATTACGGATTAGAAGTATTTTATTAATTTTGAATACGAGTAGGTGCTGTGTTAATGTTAATTGTTGTATAGATCACAACACTTATTAACATCTGATGGCCTCCGTGGTCTAGGGATGAGGCTCTCGTCTACAAATCAGAAGGTCGCGGGTTCAAATCCCGGCGTGCTTAAGTAAATTTTATTTAATTAATTTGTGGTTTTTCACAATTAATTCATTTAAAAATAATATATAGTATATTTCCGCATGTTCCAGAGCGGAAGATACTCTCAGTGTCACCCTGGTGAAAGACCACCATTCAGAATTGAAACGTTGCTTGAAATGGCTTTCAGCCGTGTTTGATGACCAGATCTGAATAGCCAGGTATTTCTCCACCTTCATTCTCCCCTTCTTCTTCCCCTCCCCAATACCTTCAGCCTCACAACATTCCCCAATTTGGGATGCCATATTCTCACCGGCTCCAGACGGTTAGGAGCAGTTGGGACTCTTCTGCGGTAATCGTATAAATAAATAAGAAAAACGAATATAAATTTTCAAAATATAAACATGGCTACCGCCTGAACGAGTAGCTAGAAGTCGTTTTTAAAACTAGCTCGTAAAGTTGGTATTTTTTATAAATTTTTATAAATTTATATTTTGGTGCAGCGTGCATGCTCGTATTATGGTATTCAATGTTTGTTGTGTAATAATAATAATAAACGGATGATTTTTACAGCGCCGTTTTTGTGAAAAATCACTTCAAGGGCGCTGTACAAATCTTACTTCCTATTCTTACATTATGCCTATATTACATCTATGACATTTTTTTTTTGGACACCCTATCATTACACATTATTTATAGACCATATAAAGAGATGCAGTTAAATTATCAAAACTAAATACGGCTTGGTCTAAGTTTTCATACATGTTAAATTGAAAAAAAGAAGCTAACTGTATTTATTCCTTACGATATATTGCAAGACGCTAATACAAATGATAGGAGTTATGTGAAGTTGGGCGGCGGGTGAGGACGGGGGCCGGGGGTACTGATCCTTTCTTCCAATCTTCTTTGTCTTTGTTGGTGACGCCCCTGAGCGGCGTGACGGGACGCTTGGTGTTGGTCTGCCCGTACAATAGGTGGCGCTCGTCGGCCGGCTTCAGGATCTGGACAGAGCACATCAGCGTGTCATCTATTTCTCGCCCCAGCCGGTGGTATCCTCGTCGGGGTCGGACCATAGCAGGTCGCAGAGCAGCCTTGTCGGGCACTTCCGTGGGCCGCATGATGCACCGGATCTGCTCCGTGAACTGGAGGTCAGAACTCAGGTCGCCGTGACAGCAGAAGATCTTCTCGTCAAATGTTTTTATTTCCTATTGCGCCTTTCTCGGCAACCACGAAATCTAATTTTGCGGATTGCGATGGTGGTACAACGTTCAAGTGTATTATAATATTGTTGTATACCAACATGCTGTAAAGAAATAAAAAAATTAAAGTAACATAAATAGGAATAGACGCATTTAAAAAAAAAAATTCCAAACCTCATGTGTGACGTCAGAAGCAGTGGTACCAACAGAACATGGTGTTTTGATGGTACGGTTTTTAATTCACTTTTATATAACGATTTATAAAATCTACGTATAATTATATACAATAAAGTTATATATTCAGAATCGGTATTTGCTGATCTATACGAATATATATTTTTAAACCCATTATATTTTTCACTGGAGTTCCTTATTGTCCTTCTGACAAGCATCTTTCAGTACGGATGACGTCACGTACACCTCTGTTTTGGGGCGTTCAAAAATCTTTGAGAATTAATTTAATTATGAAAAGGAACTTAAAAAAATACATCTAATTAAGTTTGGAGGTAAATATTGATATAAAAAAAATTTATGGAAGAACGGACTCAACTTCCCTATTGTGCATTTTAGGTGTGGTGAGTAGAGGGTGTAAATTTTTTGTCGTGTTTTGTCCATGAGAATTGTCTTTATGTAGAACTGTCAGATTGAGAATTTTGCGCCGCCGCTAACAGAAGTTTCGCTAAGCATTCGAATCGCCGCTAAACTTGAATACCTGAACTAAACCTCATCACCGCAAGCATAACGCCGCATATCCAGTGAAAGACAAGTGAATACTATATGTGCAGTGAGTGAATTGGCGAATCCCTTTCTTGCCCTTAACTGTCTTGTTCCTTTCCTGATGCAATAATGGCAGATCCTCCATAGCTTAAAAAAACAATTCGCCATCCCAATCATCGCAATAACTAATATCACGATTGGCATCTACACGCACCCATCCCGCACGCACCAGGATGGGTCACCGATAGGCGGAATTTGAATATCATTAGCAATTGTTTTTGAGTTGTGACCATGGGATAAAGAATATTACCAGCAATTTGAAAACAAAAACCGTCAAATTTAATTCAGGCGGAAAAATCTCCGAAATCACGTGTTTAGAAATATACGTACGGTACGAAAGGGTTAACCATATATTATTTGGTCGGTAAGTGTTGGAGTTTATGCCGAAAATTATATGTACATTTTTCAAGTTAAGAAATATCGTGGTCTGTACAGAGTCCGTCTGCAATAAATAACAACGAACTAAAAATAATGAAAAAATACGATGCCTTTAAAATGTTTTTTTTTTGTTACATTTTAAAACAGTCGTAAATACTCATCATAATATTTTTACGACTGCCACAGAAAAAAGTACCTCTAGAAGTGCGAACATTGCCTGATGTCTGATGTCGCCAATAAATAACATTTTTTAATTTCTTTTATATTTATTTATTTGTAAGAAACAAACAGCTTTCAATTCAATTATATATTCAAAGGAATTTTAACAAAAGGTAAGCAAACAAAGTTTCTTGTGTTAACAGTGGTTAAATAGAGGTGTTTTATTTACGAAGCTAATAAGATGCCCTTGAGGTGATTTTCTCACGAAAACGGCGCTATAGAAGTAATCCAATTATTATTATTATTATTATTATTTTTAAGATAAAGAAAAAACATAATGAGGAAGGAAGGAGGGAGAGGAATATTAAGCGTCGCGTTTGAAGTGTGATAGAGTTGTGGAATTTCAAGGGTTCTTCGTTATTTGTAAAGTGTAAAGTTATACCACACAAGAGTCCCAGCTGCTCTCAATCGTCTGGAGCCAGTGAGACTATGGCATCCCCAACTGGGGTATATTGTGAGGCTGAATGTATTGAGGAAAGGAAGGTGGGAAAGTATCTGGCTATTCAGATCTGGTCACCAAACACAGTTAAAGCCATTTCAAGCAACGTTTCGATTTTGAATTGTGGTCCTTCACCAGGGCGATAAAGATAGTATCTACCACTCTGGAATGAGCCGTAAATATACTGGCCCAACTTAAAGATTTACTATAGATTTTATAGTTGTTTATAGTTTGAATAACTTTTGTATTATTTAAAAAAAAAATATATATATATATATATCGTTTCACTAAAATTGTAAAGCCGCTCATCTTAACACAGGACTGTCCCAGTGAGATGAGTGGCTAATGTTATGTAAAGCCGCTCATCTTAACACAGGACTGTCCCAGTGAGATGAGTGGCTAATGTTATGTAAAGCCGCTCATCTCAACACAGGACTGTCCTAGTGAGATGAGTGGCTAATGTTATGTAAAGCCGCTCATCTCAACACAGGAATGTCCTAGTGAGATGAGTGGCTAATATTATGTAAAGCCGCTCATCTCAACACAGGACTGTCCTAGTGAGATGAGTGGCTAATGTTATGTAAAGCCGCTCATCTCAACACAGGACTGTCCTAGTGAGATGAGTGGCTAATGTTATGTAAAGCCGCTCATCTCAACACAGGACTGTCCTAGTGAGATGAGTGGCTAATGTTATGTAAAGCCGCTCATCTCAACACAGGACTGTCCTAGTGAGATGAGTGGCTAATGTTATGTAAAGCCGCTCATCTCAACACAGGACTGTCCTAGTGAGATGAGTGGCTAATGTTATGTAAAGCTCATCTCAACACAGGACTGTCCTAGTGAGATGAGTGGCTGATGTTATGTAAAGCCGCTCATCTCAACACAGGACTGTCCTAGTGAGATGAGTGGCTAATGTTATGTAAAGCCGCTCATCTCAACACAGGACTGTCCTAGTGAGATGAGTGGCTAATGTTTTGTAAAGCTCATCTCAACACAGGACTGTCCTAGTGAGATGAGTGGCTGATGTTATGTAAAGCCGCTCATCTCAACACAGGACTGTCCTAGTGAGATGAGTGGATAATGTTATGTAAAGCCGCTCATCTCAACACAGGACTGTCCTAGTGAGATGAGTGGCTGATGTTATGTAAAGCCGCTCATCTCAACACAGGACTGTCCTAGTTAGATGAGTGGCTAATGTTTGTGTTTTTGTTTTTTTAAATTAAAGAATAAATAAATAAATGTTGAAGATATATTTAAGTAAGTTTCTTTTATAAAAATGTATAAAGTGAAAAATCTTAAAGAGAATCAGGAATCTTACAAACTTATGAGAAATGGAAATCAATTCATAACACCTCATTTTAAAACAACCCAAATACAAAACCATTATATTTATCATGTCATAAAACAGTGAAGAGCGTTGTATTAATGACCAATCAGAATAAAAGTTAGACTCTTCTTAAAAAAAAACTAACACTCGTAAATATTCCTAACAAAATATTTTATAAATAGAAGGAAATTAAATATTATGTAACAACCAAATTAAGAATCGTGGCTCCCTAATCAGGCACAAGAACTCCCCTTTCTGATAAGGTATACACGACCAAGAATACCCTTTAATTAAATGTATTTTGTAAATTACTTGTAATGGAATTAGCGTCATTGACCTCTTAGGCACCGGTGCATAGTCGGGAAACACGCCAAACGCGTGCCCAACATTTGTACACAGTCCACATTTGTCATATGAGAACGGGTCGCTTTTACGACTCCTTCCTGTACTCAACAGCTCGGCTGTGGAATGATCTGCAGGCCTCTTTGTTTCGTCCATCCTACAACATGGGTATCTTCAAGTCCCAAGCTCACTCCTTCCTATCCTCTAAAAGACCCTCCACACAGCATCCCCAAAGATGATATAGGCCTTGAAGGAAATAATTTCTTTCAGGGTCAATTAATTTCTGTGTGGGTTTACCTTTAAAAAAAAGAAATTAAAAAAGTTAAAATTATTTTTTTAAATACTGTACTGTTTACAATTGCATAATAATAATAATAATAATACTTGGACGATTTATATAGCGCCATTTTTGTGAAAAATCACCTCAAGGGATGTCGTTGGTGTTGACCACTTTTATTTTACAGATGGTACACAAACCTCAATTCATAATGATAGCCATTGTAATCCCAGAGCATTTGGATTATTTTTCTTTGACACATTATTGGTAACAAGCAAAAATTTAGAAATGTCGATCGTATTATTGATGAACTCGAGGACAATAATGATGATTCATTGACGTTCGACGTAGAAGTGAATTGTTTAAGAATTTTTTTTTTTATTAGCGATGATGATATTTTCAATTTCGGCTTAATTCCTTTGCCGATTTGATGAATCTGATACCACATAAAATTCAACATGTACGAGTATATTATCACCATTGTTATTCAAATGCATAAATTGTCTTCAATTTGTTTTTGTGGGTAGGTGACGAGAACAGAATTTAATAATTGTTAACTTTCGGATTGACCGAGGAAATGCGGGAATGCGGGAGAAGGAGAGGAGGAAGGTTGGGTAGGTGCATTTACGGGAGACAGTGTATGTGGAGGCTTACCCGGTGAGGGGTTCCTTCCAGGGAGCTCGGCTCGGGACCTTCGACTAGCTCAGATTCGGCAGGCCTCGGAGCTCCTCTGCAGGATCGTGAGCCGACAGGCGGTCTTATAGTTGGGAACCAGACTCAATACTTTATCAAATGAAACACTCAAATGCTTTCAAACTCAGTAGTTTACTTAAGAGGAAGGTACAGACATAGTGAATGTAGTTATGGTGAACAGGCTAACCTAATCTCACAATAATGTTACGGGTAAATTCTCTCTCTGATAATTCTCTACAACGGGCATGGTTAAATGTGATTTGAATAGAATACAACACAACAGAAGGGGAAATGCAAGAGACAGCTCACGGTTTGTTTTGCAGAGGCAAGGTGTGTTCTGTGAAGGCAATTGCTAGCTCTCTGGAGCGTAGCGTGGCCGGGCAGGAAGCCATCTTCAGTCGGTCCAGTGAGTGTTGTTCGTTAGGCGGGTTTCGGGCGATGACTGATGCTTCCAAGGCCAGGTCCGCGCGGTGAATGGGAGAGTCGAGGGAGCACCGGGAAGCGGACCCGCGTACGAGTGGTGTTGATTTTTGCCGCTAGAGGCGCTGTTGTCTAACGAGCGGCTAGTTTTTATGGATTATTTGCGTTATGTAACATAATATAGTCGCGGAGAAGGTAGTGGGAGGTATGGGCAGGATATGCGCGTTCACAGGTCGCTCATAAGATGGACAGAGAATAGACATTTTTGTCGATAATTTATACAGTTGAAGATAAAGTGACCTGCTATTACTTAAAAATATCTAAGGATTGGGTTAATTATATTATGTCTCAGTTGTGTCTCTCGCTTCTATTTGTATTATGTATCCTTGGTCTGAGTATTTGTAATTTATTTAAAACAACAGAGTCCTTATGACTGGATTGTTCTCACTGTAAAAACCTAGTATGAATAAATAAACGATTAAATTCCCACTTATTACTTACTGTCCTCGCTACTGGATGCATAAGACTCAATTGAACTTGGAAGTCACCTCTGGGCTGAAGCTTCCAAATACTTGATAAATCTGCTGGATTATATGCAAAGGAGGGCGGTTAGTCTGATCCACAGTATATTGAACAGACCGACTGCCGTCTCTAATGCACAAAAGCAATGAAGGTATGCTGAGTCTGTTCAAAAGATATTTCAATGGATCCTGTTGGAAGGAGCTAGCAGCGTTGATTCTCCCCGCACCGGTGCACGTGCGTGAAACTCGATGGACACGAGCGGAATATCCGTTCACAGTTGATGCTGGCTTCATGAGAACGGGTCGTTTCGACTTTTGTATAAGTCGGGTCGTATGTGGAACGAGCTACCGGCATCTGTACTTCCTCTTACATTTAATCCGATTTTCTTCAAGGCCCGCATTAATAAATCCCTTCTTACAGCTACCTCCTTGACCCGTCTCACAATGTTGCCAAACTGGGTAACGATATGGTTCCTCTGTATGTGCTAGATATATATAGTTCGGTTAAATGACACGAGATGAGTAGACGGCGCTGATTCAAATATTAAAAAATACAATTTTAGCACATAATGCTTTTAAATATGGAGATGAATTGTTTGTTGGCGGGAATAAAAAATATACCAATCTTGTAGGAGGGAGGAAATGCAGAAGGAGGAAGATCATTCGATAAGAACGAGTCATAGAAGCGACCCGTTATCATGTGACAAATGTCAACCGTGCGCAAATGTTGGACGCGCGTTTGGCGTGTTTCCCGATTGTGCACCGGCGCCAAAGGGATAAATGACGCTAGTTCCTCAGAACATCTTCCATTGAAATACTTGTAGCATTCCCACCTGACGTCTGTGCTTCAAAGATTGCAATCCTCTTAAGACAGGCGAATCTATTTAGCGGACCGCCCGTTTCTGTACAGAGTCAATGTTTTTTTTAAAGATATTTTGTGGCTCCCGACCAGAGGTGGCTGCCAAATCCAACAGTGGGCGCACTTGCGATTTGTACAAGGTCAGCAGTTGTGTACTATCTGCAGTATCTGCGGGCTCTGTACAATACGCCCAGCTTCTGAGAGGTTAACTTAATGAGTAATCTGAAATCTGTATGTTGCCTGTTGTATGCTGATGATGCGGTGCTGATTTCTAACAGTATGGAAGATCTACAGTCCCTCGTATCTAGGATGAACGAAGTATGTGTGAAGAACGAGCTAATGATGAATGTAAGTAAGTCTAAAGTCATGGTGTTTGAAAGAGAGATTGCGAAAACAGTGTGCAATATAGTTATGAATGACGAATACTTGGAGCAGGTCGATGAGTTTGTACATTTGGGAAGTATGTTTACGAGAGATGGAAAGACTGATAGGGATATTGAAAGAAGGGTGAATGCAGGAAACTCCATTAATGGAGGACCGAACGCAGTTGGCGCTAACAAAAAGTTGTCCAAAAAAGCAAAGCTAGCAGTCCACAATGGAGTGCTGATACCAACCCCGATGTATGGCAGTGAGGCATGGAATTGGCAGAAGAAGGATGAAAGTAAACTGAATGCCGTAGAAATGAGATCTCTGAGACGAATGTGTGGTAAAACCATGTATGATCGTGTGAAAAATATTGAATTTCGTAAAGAATGCAAGGTTGATGTAAGCGTAATGAGTAAGATTAAGAAAGGGACGCTTAGATGGTTTGGTTGGTATCGAATGGATCATGTGGAGCAAATGAACCAAGAAAGGAGTGTAAGAAGAATGTATGACGCGAATGTGAATGGAAGAAGAAGCCGAGGACGTCCGAGGATGACATGGCATGATCAAGTGAATCAAATATTTGAGTCGGGCCATGTCAGAAGTCGGAATAATAGAAGAGAATGTATGAGACGATGTATGAAAGTGAATGAAGCAAGAAGTGTATGCCAAGATCGAGTTGTTTGGCGGTCCGTCCTCTCTGCCTACCCCTGCGGCGAAACGGCGTGATGTTTAGTTAGTTAGTTAGTTAGTTAACTTTACTCTGGCTTCGATGGATCCTCCATACCTTAAGAGGTCACTGCAGGTTACACCAAGCATATCAATGGAGGGCTTGTTGGGAAGATCGCTTCCATTAAAGATACCGTATATGTTAATTTTAGTATAATATATTGTATTTTTAAGAATTTCTGCTTTAAATCTACAGTAAACAAACAGTACAAATCTACAACAAATCATTTATTGTGTTTTAAAAAAAAAAGTTTAAAATTAGCTCCATCTGCGAGCGCATATCATGTTTCGTTTAGCTTTACGTGTCAGCTGTGAGGAGCTCCCTCTGTGCAAACTCTCATACATTATCGAGGGGTGAGGTGAAAAACCATATCCCCGGCCACGGGAAGGAAGCGGAAGCATTGACAGATCTCTTTCCCCATTTTCGATTTATCAATTTGCGTGGATTGGTTTACAAAACCTGAAGTATTATCGTTATTATTTCACCCACTCAGTCTCCGTTCTATCGACTCCGTGGCGAAGTGGTAAAAGCATTCAAAATAAAGATAATAATTTGTATTAATGTTTTTGCCCGCTTGGAAGTAAGAGTTTAGTTCAACAATTTTAAATAATACAACAATAAATAATAAAAAAAAACAATCATACACAGGTAGAGGTATGTCTTCGGGCTGCATCCCCTGAGTTTCGTCGTCGGCTCATAAATCTGAGTGACACGTTCCTCAAAATTACTCAATAATATTATAATTTTTTTAGTACTAATTTTAAACGCATGTTTTTCTTCCAACCAGTACCTATCAAACACATATACATAATCTCTGTATACTTAATTTTTCTAGATATATTATATTACCATACTATGTCAATACTAGCATTTTATATAATGGCACTTAATATGAACTAAACTTGTTAATTTGACTGTCCTAAAATGGGATTTTATCCTAGTTGGGCAGTCGAAGCTTTCTTAAATGTTGATGTTAAATAATTCGTGTTTCAAAGTGATCAATATTATTATTATTATATGAAAAGAGTCAACGTTCCTAGCAAAATCACTCTAAAGAGTTGTTCCTGGAGGGTGAAGCGGCTGTCGATGTAGTCCGAATCCATCCGACCGCGAACGAACGGAACGCACCACCGCGGCCCAGAGCATTTCTTACCGGCGGCGCGTGCAGACTTGAGAAGCTCTTTAACTTTTTTTAGCAATAAAAAGGCCAATTTTCAGTATATTGATTATGATAAAACGTTTTCATGGTTAAAATAATTGTTAAAGTTTCAATTTTTTAAAGCCCACCAAAACGCACGAAATGTATGGCTTGTTGGGTGTGACGTCACACGAGCAGTCGGATTAGCGGTTCAATAGGCAGTAATCGATATTGTATGAATTTCATACAAATCGTCGAGAACTTTATACTCAAATTTACCTGCTTTTCATTGAAGGAAACGTTGTAGAATATCAGAGTCTCTTTAGTAGGTGAATTGTACCTTAGTGTATAAATACATTAATATCCTCAACTTGTTAACAATTTATCACCGTTCAAAGAAAGTGCATAGCTAACTTTTTAATAACTAGCTTAAAATCAGAATCGCTTGCGTTAATAGCCTCTTTCATTTTTCTGCGCATTCGCGGAAAACAGACGCATGCGCTTCAACAATCCGTGACAGCAGTAGACAGATATTAACTCGAATGTGTTGGATAAATTGAATAGGTTTGAAAAATTAGTGTAACTTCAATGGCTTGAAATAAAAATAAATATATTGTGCATTGTAAGAAATAATAGGTTATCAGTAGAAATCCCCCGCTTCCAGAATAACTGAAGAAATAATCACAAAAGTGCCCATGACATTGTGTTGTGCAAGTGGCATAGATCATTACGTAGACAAATTCGTTAAAATTGGTACCAATTTTCAAGCAAAAACTCTCAACTAGTCGCAATAAATAAACATAATGATTTTACGAGCGAAATGAAACCGTAAACAGCGAAATTATAAGCTAAAAACATGATAAACCGCGGAAAAACATCTTATCTGGTTAGAGTTGGGCTCAAAAACGGCATGTGTGACGTCAGAAGCAGTGGTATCAACAGAACATGGTGTTTTTATGGTACCGTTTTTAATTCACTTTTATATAACGATTTATAAAATCTACGTATTATTCTAATTATATACAATAAAAGTTACATATTCAGAATCGGCATTTGCTGATCTATACAAATATATATTTTTTAAGCCATTATATTTTTCATTGGAGTTCCTTATTAATGTGAAACTGATTAAACGCTGTATTTAATTATTTAATTTTTCATATATAATAATTAAAAAAAAAAAACGATTCATAGTATAGATTAATCGAGATGTTGATTTCACTGCTAGCTTCGCTTTAAATCGCTGTCACAATCGCGTTTGACATCGCCTACGTTAGACGCGGGGTTGGCGTTTGTCACGTATCGCCATCATTATACATATTATATTTAGCTTCGGTAAAATTTCCCCCGAAAAGATCCATCATTTCCAAGCGATTGCCTCCATTATACGAGTATACCACTACTGTGGATGTAATAATAATAAAAATATGATATACTGAAATAATATTCTCGTTCTTCGTAAGGCCACAATGGCGCTGTGATAACTGCGAGTACCTAGGAGAAATACTAGAAGTGTACTATGATTTCACGAAGAACTAACTTTGCCTCTAACTCGTTCATACAATAGCCTCGGTGATAAATATTTTTAAATATGTGTTACTAAACTACAAAGATGAAATTAATGAACTCGTACTATAATCTTAAGGTCGTTCTTCCTTCGAATGATCGCTCTGACCCAAGTGTTTCGTTGATTATTCGCTATGTTTGCTTGTTTCCAAGCATTTTTTATCCTAAATTGTCTATGTAGGTGCCTGCTCACTATAAAATAGTGTCCTCCCACTTTTAAGACAATAAAGTGACATCAAAATATAAACTTTAAATGTCGAATTAACATAGATGAGTTAACATTGTATTTATTATGAATGCATACCATTTGTTTTAAAAACTAATACATAAACAAACATTTTATTCTTCACAGATGTATGCGTTAAAAACATGTTGAAAATAACGTGTTAGCTTGACCTTTTATAATGCCGCGAAATTATATTATTCGTTTCGTATATTTAACATTTGACGTTTCTCCTCCGTGAAAAACAAGACAAAAAGTTTCTTATAATAAGTAAAATAAGTTAGGTTCTCTTCAGTTTTATTTAAAACAAACGAAATACATGTTTTTGGCATTCGAAAACGGTTAAATCAATAATGACGTTTGACATTTCGATGACATTTTTCACCCTGTAGACACTTTTTATAACTATTCCTCGGTTGAGGGGAACTTTATCCACAAAAATCGATTTCCTAAATTGATTCTAAATTTGATCTAGAGTTTCATTAGGAATAAGAGCGTATTTGTGCATTTGAAAAATGTTGATGCAAAATTTCGGCTCAACAATTGCTCAGTAGGGTTGAGAAGAACGGCTGTTATATTATTTTAGTTTTACATGAGCATTCTTATTGTATTTCGTTTTATTTTTTCTCTCATTGTACTTTAATTATAGTTCTTGACTTTAATCATACTTGTAGATTCATAAATGTACCTGTTTCATAATGACATCTAGATTGTATATTATTTTTACACTGCATATTTCATAAATATAAAACAAATATTCTTCTATTTACACTGCATATTTCATATATAAAATAAATATTCTCCTATGTACACTGCATATTTCATATATAAAATAAATATTCTCCTATGTACACTGCATATTTCATATATAAAATAAATATTCTCCTATGTACACTGCATATTTCATATATAAAATAAATATTCTCCTATGTACACTGCATATTTCATATATAAAATAAATATTCTCCTATGTGCACTGCATATTTACGTTTTAAAGTATTACCTTTTATGTAAAAACCTTTCTCAGACGTATCTATGGATAAATAAATAAATACAATTAATTACAATTTCTTTGAAAGATTGGTATTCCCTTTGGGGCGTCATTATTAATAAATTACTTTGTATTTCCCACTTTATTAATATACACAGATATCAACATGTTTCAAAAGTGACGCTTTCTTCATCAGGAATATATAGAATACTAAATAATAATAATAATGTCAAGTATAGACAAATGATAAACATAGAACACAATAATGTAAGAATAGGCAAATGATAAATATAAACAAGTATTGATTAAAGTAGGAAAGTAATTAATCAAAAATGTTAATAAAAAAATAATATGAAACATTGAATAACAAATTTATGATCTCCTAACTTCCGGCCGTTTTTCCCAACCCTACTGAGCAACTGTTGACCATACATTTTGCTTCAACACTGTTCAAATGCATTAATCTCTTCGTAACGTACTTTATATAGAATTTGCCATCAATTCAGGATATCAATTTTTGTGAATTAATTTCCCGTCACTAGAGGACTAGTTATAAAAAGTGCCAACAGGGGGACAAATGTCACCGAAATATCAAACATTGTACGAGATACCAATATTGGAAGAAAAACATTTATTTTCGTTATCGAATTTCTAAAACATGTTTTTTGGATGTTGTAAATGAAACTGAAGAGAATGTAATTAATTTTGCTTATTATAAGCTAGGTTTTGTCGTGTTTTTCAAGGATTAGAAACGCTAAATCTTAAATGTATGAAACGAATAATGTACTTTCGTGGCATTAGCAAAAGTCAAGCTGACACTTTATTTTCAACATATTTTTAACGCATACGTTTGCAAAGTTGAAAATGTTGACTTTTGTATTAGTTTTTTATGCAAATTATATGTATTTATAATAAATAAAATATTAATTGTACATCTGTGTTAATTTATTTTTATATTGTACTTTGATGTCATAATTGTCTATAAAAGTGCGCGGGCGTTATTTTATTATATATGAAAGTGGGTGGGCACCTTCATAAGCAATTTATGATTTTCAACGATAAAAATTGCTTGGAAACAGGCAAACAGAGCGTTACTCAACAAATCACTTGGCTGATCGGTGCCTCAGATTGACCGTTCAAAAAGTTGGGAAGAACGGCCGTTAGTATTTGGAAAGTAATTGTTTTTTAAAATTCATCATAAAAGTAATCACCATTTTCTCGCACTAATCTTACTGCAATTCCACGTAAAAATCGGTTGTAATATTCATAATACAGTCATGCTAAACCTCCTCTATAGTAATTTAGGTCACTTCCCGTCTCCCACCGACTGTACTAGATACTAACTGTACTAACTACCAAACTCCAACTTTTCCTCTCAGGTTGAATGCGGGCCGCGGGCCTTGTCGGCATTTCATCGCGCCCCTGCCACGTGTTACTCGTCCCCATACCATACCTTTAATACCCCTGAATAAGGCCTACTACCGGGTGTGCTAAACAAATTCATAATTATTTTTATTGATTTTATTAAAACTAATTTTAAAAATGTCAATACCACTGACGTCAGAATTAATAGTAGTGCGTGTGGGTGGAGCCAATCTTGATCGTAATTATCAGGATAGTTTTGCGGTTGCGATTGTATGTAAAAGGATTTGCGAGCGACTATGACATAGGATTGAGGAACAATAATAGCTGGAAGTGGTAAAAGAAGGGACTCACCGATTTCACCAATCACTGTACATATTCACTCGTGTTTTACTGGTATAGGTTGAATCGCTAGTTACGGCGGTAAAGGTGACTCGTTGCGGCGGCGGTTCGATTAGGACTGATGAATGAAGGTCAAACAAGGTGGGAAGAGGGCAAGGGAGATGCACATAATCGCACGCATTATTTGGAAGTAGGTGACCGTGAATAAATAGACTTGCCGATTAACTAAAATTTTAATGAGTGAAGGCAAAGGTTACCTGATATTATTACCCATTTTAGCACCAGCATAGTTCAAATTTGTTTAGCGTGATATTGATTCCGTAAGCGAATTAAGCATTCGATTAGGACTGATGAATGAAGGTCAAACAAGGTGGGAAGAGGGCAAGGGAGATGCACATAATCGCACGCATTATTTGGAAGTAGGTGACCGTGAATAAATAGACTTGCCGATTAACTAAAATTTTAATGAGTGAAGGCAAAGGTTACCTGATATTATTACCCATTTTAGCACCAGCATAGTTCAAATTTGTTTAGCGTGATATTGATTCCGTAAGCGAATTAAGCATTGATAAAATGATTCACTTTGCTTACCCGTAAAACAAAACCAAGCGTTATGGTATGACCTATAAACGACTGAATCAATGTGATTATTAAATATAAGTTTGTTCTCTAGGAAAACACCAAGATCTTTACGTTCTGTTTTAGAGATGAAAGGTTCGTTATGGAGAGAATAAGAAAAGTCACTTTGTAACGCTTCGCAGTCCGAGAGAGAAAGAACAACTTGCATTTTTTTGTCGTTAGCGTACAGTTTATATTCGGAATTTTGAAAAAATGATCCAATGTCGTATATATATACATATGGGTTGAACATGAGCAGACCGAGGTGGGATCCCTGGAGAACACCAGATATTACCTTGATAGACTTTGAGAAAACACCGTTGATTAAGATTACCTGATTACGGTTACTAATATAATCTGTCTAAACAAGTCGCCATGTATGCCAAATAGGACAAACTGTTTTTAAGGTATCGAGTGTATTACGCGATCAAATCTTAGATAAATCTGCATACATAGTATCAACTTGCTCCTTGTCACCCATCTTGCTATGATATTCCATGATTTATTTTGTTTGTAAGCCGGGATTCGAGCCCGTGACTTTGGATTCTTAGTTTAGAATCCTTAGTGCTCGACCATCTCAATATATAAATACTTAGTTTTATTCCTAGAAAACTCATCTCACAATTTTCGACTAGCCAACTCAGTCACCGACGAGGGCTTGAAGGGAGTGACTGTGCTATAGGTGTATGTGCCGTCATTTCTACATACGACGCCCTTGTTAGTCCAATCTGATGAAAATACAAGCGATGTATTATAATTTTGTATGTTTATAAATTAATTAACCGTTAACCTGTGGAATGCTGAGAAGATTCCGTCGTGTGCCGGAGGTAAATCTGCGGGATGTCCGCCGTGCACCGGCTGTGTATGTTTTTGTAATAACTTACTTTTTTTTTTAAATTTTTGTTTTTGTAAGTTGTTCCGTCTTACCAGATAATGTGTTGATTAATTTATAAAAATTGTGTATATCTATCATTATTAATTCCTTCAGAATAGGTACTTGTATTCAGAGAAGAAAAAACCCACATATTGAGGTACTATTATATTTCCATAAAGCAATAAATGTAATTGCAATGAATAAAAAAACAGTAATTTTCTTACATTTTACAAGATTTCAGAAAATAAAACCAAATAATATGGCGATAAGGAATGATGCAATACTTGACAGTTGTTATCTTATTCCAGACGAGCGGCGTTTCACAAAACGATAAGAAAGAATTGCTATCGGATTTATTATTTTGTTAGCAAACGAATTACCCCCTTATCAGCTACAATAGTAAACTCAACTTACAACAAAAACAAACTTCTAATTTACACATTGACAATCCGAACAAAATTATCATACGCATCACCCATATGGGCTACTTCAAACACAAAAATACTCGAATCATTCCAGAATGCATTGCTCCGACGATTCACCAAAAGTCCCTGGTTCCTTAGGAATAGCATAATTAACAGGGGCTCAAAAATTCCTCCTCTCCGAAAGCATATAATAGATTTAGCAAAAGCATTTTAGTCCAAATTAGAATTGAACATGAATTCCTCCATCTCCAACTTCGGCCACTGGACCCCCAACACCGACCCCCTCCATCTCCACCCAAATTCCATCTTATACCCTCCATTACCTTAGTGAGCGGACTTAAATATAAGATTGCCATCAGCAAGTGCCGCTAGCACATAAAACACAGTTTACAATTCTTTGAAATGAAATAAATAAAAGCCCTACAGTAGCAATAGGCAACCCGCTCACTGGATAGAGAAGATTATCTCCACATTTATGCACCTCTAACCACAGTTGACACAGGAAGAGGGAGAAACGTTCCATGGCACTGTACACAATTTTTTTACAATACGATATACGGCAAATGAATGTAATTTAATTTTGGTAGCTACGAACATTTGTTAAGGTCGAAAATCCCACAAAAGTGTATGTTTTTCGCGTTGCCCATCGGCCACGCTGGCGCACCAGAGGTTAAGTTAGTTATAGAGAATGAGAAAAATCTTGTATTTTCTTTCAATCTTCAAAAATTACTATCAATTACTTTGTTTAAAACCACTGTATTTATTATGTAAATATCTACATGTTTCAAGAGCAAAGCTCCCCTCGTCAGGATAAACAATATACCTAATTAACTAACCATTACGCCGTTTATCCGCAGGGGTAGGCAGAAAGGACAAACCACCAAACAACTCGATCTTGGCATACATTTCTTGCTTTATTCACATTCTTACGGCTCGTACATTCTCTTCTGTTATTCCGACTTTTGACATGATCCGACTCAAGTATTTGATTCCTCGGACGTCCCGGGTTTCTTCTTCAATTTATATTCGTGTCATATATTCTCCTTACACTCCTTTATTCGTTCATTCGTTCTACATGCCTAAACAATCTAAACGTCCCTTTCTAAATCTCACTCATCACATCAGTCTTGCATTCTTTACGAATCTTAACATTTTTCACAAGAATATACATGGTTTTACCGCACATTCGCCTCAGAGCTCTCATTTCTACAGCAGTTAATTTAAATTTTATATAACACAATATAAAATTTAAAAATGGAACAGTGAAACAGAGATATGCTTCTATGTAATAGAATGGAACAACACATAAAAAAGAAAGAGACAGAACGTCAAAGGAGGGAGGGATTAAGGAAAATTGGGAAATTTTGTTGTCCCATTCTATTACATGTAACCATACCTCTGTTTAACTTTTCCATTGCTTCGTTTTATGTTTTGCCTCTCTTTATATCTCATCTATATATTTATATCACTCTATTTATCCTATATAGGACTTATAATATCCTAGGACTTGTATAATCCCTTCATATTTTCTACCTAACTAGTACTGCGGCGCTCTGGCCTTATTACTATAACCATCTCGTGGTTTGATTTACTTTACTGAATTTATGTTACATTATTTGTGCTCTTTGGGAAAAGATCTTAACTAGATTAAAAACCCTAACCAAGGAAAGGAAAAAGGATAAACATTTGGTTATAAACAATTTACTCAAGTTACTTTTCGTACTTACTGAATAAATCGTATTGTTACGTAACACAAATAGGATATTCTGGTCGTTGGAGGAATAATACTTCTAGCCACTGGTTTACGCCTAGCCGCTTGATTGCAAAACGTTACGCTTCAACCAATAGCAGTACGCCTCGCAATCACATGATCATTATCAACCAATCCGGTAAGTTTCCGTCGGCCATCATTATTTATCAACCGATAAGACAGCGCTGAGATAATTTACGGCGGCTGGACGGCGTGGGCTCGCAACGGGATCAGCGCCATTCCCTTTCTGAATCGAGACACAGAGCTATCAGCTACGTGGGTGCCTTGGGAACGTAGCCGCTCGCTATTGCATCATTCCTAATCCAGACATGAAATTATCAACTGCATGTGTGCCTTGGGCATGTAGCAGTCAGTTATTACACCAGCACATTGTAAACGCCTGGTCTGTGCTTCCCTCTTATTGTTAGAATCCATTCAAGAAAGAATGTTGGAGTGCATTAACTACCTGTGATCCCGTGGATGATGTCCGCGTGGAGACCCCGAAATGCCACCAGCGTCACCCGATTGCCATTTACTCATGTAAGCTGCTACTAAAATTCCTCACTCATTATGTGCTGATTTTTAGCTTTGCCCTTTCAAATAACATGTCCGGATGGAGAACCAATAGAGAGAGAGATTTGTCAGGAACAGATTAGGTACCCCCCTTTCTGGTGAATCCCGAATGTACTTTACCTTCCTATATTTTGTTATAAATAAACCCTGAGTAGAAAGCACGAATCTCTTCATTCAAGTAGCTGGTTACCAATTCCGATCCTAAGGCCGCGGCCGACCCATTGACTTTGAGAAGAGAAACGAAATGTTCTACCAGTTGAGCTAACCGCAGTAGAGCCTGAGACCAGTTCTACTTCTGGCCTCGAGGTGAGTTTGTACTGCCTTTTTTTCCCTAACCCTCTTCTTCCCCCTTTCTTCCCCTCTCCTAACACTGGCGGCCAACTTGGGGCCCCATCCTCTCCTCCTTCCTTACACTGCCTAGTCCTTCTTCCCCCTTTACCCCACTCCTAACAATGTTTAATACGTTAACTATTTGAATCGTCGTCAGCTCATTAAGCTGAGTGATACGTAACTCAATCTTTTCAATATTACTCAATACGATTTTTTTTGTACTCGATTTTAAACACATTTTTTCTCATAGCACCCACCAGTATCTATCAAACACATACATAATCTCTTTATATTTTTTTCTAGATATATTATATTACCATACGAGGTGTGTTCAAAAGAAAAGGTGAATTTTGAATTTTCGCGGGCTGTGTACATTCGATTATCGATTTTTTTTGTTATGTTGGTATGCATATGTTTATCATATGTTAGCATTATCAGCCATTTTGGATTAGTGGTTTGTTTTTGACAACTGGAAAGGTTAGTCACGTTTTTGTGTGTTCTTCGATTTTTATACTTTTGAAAAAAATGGATCAAAGAATATGTATTAAATTTTGCGTTAAAAATGAAATAAAGTGCTCCAACGCACTTAAAATGTTTACTGTGATATTCTGAAAGTCTACTTTGTCTCAAAAAAGTGTTTATAAGTGGTACAAGCGCTTTACAGAAGGCCGAGAAGATGTTAATGACGATGAGCGTCCTGGAGTTGCAACCACGTCAACAAACGAAGATAACATCGAAACAGTGAAGAAAATGGTTTTGGAAAATAGTCGAATCACTATAAGGAAAGTTTCAGAGGATGTTGGCATATCAATCGGCTCATGCCATGCAATTTTATCGGATGTTTTGGGCATGAAACGTGTGGCAGCGATGTTTGTTCAGAAATTGCTAAATTTTGTAAAAAGCAACGTCGCATTATTATCGTTCAGGAGTTGTTGAATGACGTCAACGACGATCCAGATTTGCTCAAAAGGGTCATAACTGGTGTTGAAACGTGGGTATATGGTTATGACGTCCAAACCGAGTCCCAATCATCCCAATGGAAGCGGCCAGAAGAGCCAAGACCGAAAAAAGCACGCCTAGTTCGATCAAATGTGAAGGTTGTGCTCACTGTTTTCATCGATTACAATGGCATGGTGCATCGTGAGTTCTTGTCAACCGGTCGTACGGTTAATAAGGAATACTACAAGGAAGTTATGCAACTTTTGCGTGAAGCAATGCGGCTCAAACGATCGGAATTGTGGAAAAACAAATCATGGATTCTGCATCACGATAATGCACCAGCTCACACATCAATGCTTGTACGTGATTATTTGGGCAAAAACAACACCGTAATCATGCCTCAACCATCGTATTCACCAGATTTGGCTCCCTGCGACTGTTTCCTATTCCCGAAACTGAAGAGACTAATGAAAGGAAAGCGTTTTGCCACAATTGATGAGATAAAGTCAGAATCGAAGAACGAGCGAAAAAGCGGCCATACCGAAAAGTGCATTCCAGAAGTGCTTCGAGGATTGGAAGAAGCACTGGCATAAGTGCATTATATCTGAGGGGGATTACTTTGAAGGGGAGAAAATGGATATTGATAAATAAATAAATACTTTTCGAAAAAATTCAAAATTCACCTTTTCTTTTGAACACAATAACTAGTCAATACTAGCTTTTTTCCCTTCTGTTTTTGTATAATGGCACTTAATATGAACTAAAATTGTCAATTTGACTGTCCTGAAAGGGGATTTGTTTCTAGTTGGCAGTCGAAGATTTCTTAAATGTTGATGTTAAATAATGTGTGTTTCAAATAAATAAATATTATTATGATTGCGCAGTTTTAAATATTACCCTGATGAAGCTTGAGATAAGCGAAACCGGTTGGTGACCATTTAAAGATAAATTAATGTTTGTTTTATTTAAGAAAATGTTTTAACCACAAAGTATTTGTATTCTACGAAAACAATAAATGTAATAATTTACCTGATTAATTGGTCCACACTGTTCTCCAACCCTCCCGTAGTAATGAAGTATGCGGGTGGGGGCGGCCTATTGTGAAGCAGGGTGGCACAGTGCCGCCTTATGAAGGCTCCGCTGACTGTAGTACGTGTGAATGTGTCACGTCATAAAGCAACAGGTGACTGTCAATAAAATTGTATGGACGGATTTATGTAGACTGATAAGTGGTGCGAATCCGGTAAAAGGGAAGGAATTGTAAAAAAACTCTCTATTCAATGATTTTTTTAAATGTTATTTTTATTAGTTACCATTACGTCATAAGATTATTGGTTTATGCCACGGATCATTTCATTGAGCGGAACGGCTGTGCAGCCTGTTGAATACAAAACTTAATCTTGGATTTGAGGCCAAAATACTCACCCAAACCTTATGATCTTTTTTTTCATCAAAAAGTATAGTAAATATCTAATACGGATTAGAAGTAAATTATAAAGCATTATGGTGGACTTTAAATTAAATTAAAAACGACCAATTTACGTTGGAACACAAATTTGCCCTACGTAATTTAAAATTTCGACCCTAAAACAAGTTATTTTTTTAAATGTTTTGTTTTTTGTATTTTTATTTGCACAATCATAAATAAATCGCTAATACACAATTTAAAAAAAAAATAACTCAATAAACCCGCAAATTATTTTCTATGTTGCCTTTAAAAACATGAAAATTGATTTATTCTCATGGCATATCCTTCATAATTTAAAACAAAAATTTCATAGTGTTATTATTAAGTTTTGCAAGCATTTTTAGTTTTTATGTTATGACACCTGTTTCGGAGTTCAATGCCATTTTCAAACATTAAAAATTAATAAACGAACTAATGATCCTAATATAACATTAATTAATAAAGTAAGTAAAATTATATATTCGCTGCTTATCATTTAAATACGGGGAAACACACTATAAATGTAAAAACCTCACAGAATAGAGAATTCGATTATTTTGTAACTAAATCTGTTTTACCGAAAATAAATCATTAAATTCAAATGAGGGGAGTAAATAAAATCATATAAATAAGTTGTCACAATGTGGATTAACCGCAGTTTGTCCTTGAACGCCGAAACAGCTGTCATAATAATAAAAAAAACTAAAAATAGTTGCAGAACTTAATAATAACATAATTGAATTTCATTTAGATTAAATAAAAAAAAACGATTACAATTGAAATATTAACGAATCTCAAAATGAAACGTAACCCAGTACCACTGTTTTAGCGACAAAGCGTTCTAACCACTGATCTAAAGAAACCTGTTTATTCAAATTTACTTTTTTTTTTTAATGTGATAACACATAAAAGTCCACTACTCCCAACCGTCTGGAGCTAGTGAGACTATGGCATCACTATTTGGGGTACGTTGTGAGGCTGAAGGTATTGAGAAAGTGAAGGAGATGGTAAAGAAGGAAGGTGGGGAAGTATCTGGCTATTCAGATCTGCTCACCAAATACGACTAAAGCCATTTCAAGCAACGATTCGATTCTGAGTGGTAATCTTTCACCCGAGCGATACTGAAAGTATCTACCACTCATATACTACATATTATCTTATATGAATAATTTTACCAAATAAAGTTTACTGCGCACGCCGGGATTAAAACCGGCGCCCTCCCTTTACGAATATCAATATTTTTTACACATTCAGTCCACTTTCTTCGTTCCCCTGCCAGTTCCATGCCTCACTGCCATATATCAGGGTTGGCATCAGCACTCCATTGTGGACTGTTAATTTCGCTTCTTTGGATAATTTTGTTAGCTCCAACCGCGTTCAGTCCTCCGTTAATGGAGTTTCCTGCATTCACTCTTCTTTCAATATCCCTATCAGTCTTTCCATCTCATAAACATACATAAGTATTCATCATTCACGACTATATTGTAGATTGTTTTTGTACTCTCTCTTTCAAACACCATTGCTTTAGACATACTTAGAGCCGTCTGTTTCAATAGATAACTAAATTTAACAGATAATAATTGTAAAGTTTTTGTGTACAGTGCCAGGGAACATTTCCATATTCCTGTATCAACTGTGGTTAGAGGTGCATAAATGTGGAGATAATCTTCTCTACCCAGTGAGCTGGCTGGCTATTGCTACTGTAGGGCTTTTATTTATGTTATTTCAAAGAATTTAAAACTGTGTTTTATGTGCTAGCGGTACTTGCTGATGGCAATCTTATATTTAAGCCCGCTCACTAAGGTAATGGGGGGTATAAGATGGAATTTGGGTGGAGATGGAGGGGGTCCAGCGACCGAGGTTGGAAATGGAGGGATTCGAGTTCGATTATAATTTGGAGTAAAATGTTGCAACGTTGGGTCGCCAAAATTAAACGTGCTAAACACGTAGGGCGCTAAAAATGCAACATATCCCTATTATGTTTAGATGCTCTACTCTATCTCAGTATTCGTGGGTGGAATCGATGTATGCAGCACGGGAAGCGGAATGTATTTCCTGATACAGAAATGAAACCCTGTTGTTGATAAATCATGAGGTTTAATTGATATACAAAGTGTAACATTGTCGTTACCTTACAAAATAGAGAGGAGGATTAGTACTACAACGAAATATATAGAATTAATTAGGACGGCTCTTGTGGACGGCATCTCGTCTTCTGCACCAGGGAGGCCCACGCTTGTCCCGATGATTGCCGATTCCTCAATACCCCATCCGCAAGATCTGATCAAACCTCATCCGTGGAATCCAGTAAATACGAGAAGATAGTACCTTTCGCTCCGACGTTATTTCTCGGTCATCATTGGCATGGTTTCATTTAAAATCCAGCGCTCCTGCACGCGCAGATGGATTATTGTCCCCCCAAGTCACCATCCATAATTAAATTGCCTTCCTACCCACTTCGGGTATATGGAGTTGAAACGCTCGTTGGCGCAGATGTATATTACAGCACAATTAAAAACATATCACTCCTTTCCAAAAACTACCGGCTCTGTCCGCCGTGTCAAGTCACGTCTGCAGCCATCTTGTCTTCGCTCTCCCTTCCGTCGGATGTCTCCCATAGATATTTCCTCGAATCTCTTCCGTAGACAATAGAAGTGATGCCTTTATAAGCGGGGTCAGTATTTACGTTACAATGTTTTGGCTAAATCTATTACATGTTTCGGAGAGGAGGAATTTTTGAGCCAGTGTTAATTATGCTGTTCCTAAGGAACCAGGCACTTTTGGTGAATCGTCCGAGCAATGCACTCTGGAATGATTCGAACCTTTTTGTATTTGTACTAGCCCATATGGAATAGAACTAATCATATTAATAATAGTACGTAAAATAAGAAGAAAAAAAAATAAAAGTATATAAAAAGATTACTTAGAAAATATGCAAAATTAGTTCATTCACTAAGAGAGAAAAAAAATGAACAAGTTCAAGGTGGACACTTGACGATCTCCCGTCTCGAAAAGACCAAGGGAGACTCCACCCATGCAGCCGTGGCAGTAATGATGGTATTCTTGTAAACTACCGCACCGATTTCGCGGAAAAGCACGGTTTGTTTTTATTAGTGCCGGGAAGGTTTAGAGAGTAGTTTGAATAAAATCCAATATTTAAAACTGTTATCATAACCTTTTTAAATTAGTACAAAAACATTGAAACCGCCATGTTGTGTTCAGGTTGCCCATTGATAAACCACTCTGGTAAACAACGGATTACATATTCAAATGATTAAGGATTATTTGGGTAGAATATTTTCAAAACGGAGAACCCAAGTAGGTACCTACTTAGAACTTTATTTTTTAGATATATTAAAAAAAAAAGTTTGGAATGAAATAAAATTTTCAAATTTTTGTTTAGAGATAGTTACTTTCGGTGTCAAATCAATTACGGCACCCAAACGACAAGCAAGAATTCACAATTTTATAACTTTACTACAAATAAAAAAATATCCCGAACTAGGCCGAGTACACATCAGCTAGTTCCTAATAAATTATAGAAATCGAAAATTCAAAAAATAAATATTATTAATTGATAAACTAAAGTTTTTAAGACAAGATTTTTGTGCATAGCGCAAAGGGTAACAATTATTTTTTATAAACAATAATTATTAGCCTGAAACACTCATCCATATTGAAAAAACCTTCCGAGCAAAGATAAATGTCGCCGGCAGGACTCGAACTTGCACCCTTCTAATATCCGGTCAGATGCTCTACCATTGAGCTACGTCGGCTTATCGCAAACCCGCCAAGTTAATCAATATATACTAGTGTTTCATTCAATAATTACGGTTTTTTTTATTATATTTCACCTGTAAACAACCAACTTTATTGGTATGAGGAAGGCTTGGTGGCCCTCACTAGGTGGTGTCGAGACAAATTATGTCTTCATTTTATTGGTGAAAAATGTTTTGACTTGTCAAATATTTATTAATTGATAAGTCCTGCCGGCGACATTTATCTTTGCTCGGAAGGTTTTTTCAATTTGGATGAGTGTTTCAGGCTAATAATTATTGTTTATAAAAATAAATATTAGTTAATCTACAAATGATTTTGCTCCTTTTTACTTGTTTACATATATTTTTTAAAATAGGGTATTAGGATTGTATTAACATGTAAAGCCTCCGCAGCTCGAGCACTCTCTAAATCGTTTACAGACATAATACAATATTTATTACTAGCCAAAGTACCCGGCGTTGCCCGGGGTTATTAACAGTTTGGTGTAAAGTTTTAAAATCCTTAACCCTACCCCTACTCTTACTCCTACTCTCTACCCCTACCTAGTAAATTAATTTATTTTGTTTATTTTTGGGAAAATTAACAGCAAATCCATAATTGGTATATATATATATATATAACAATAAAAACAATAAATTCTGCCAATTATAAATTTTCCACTGCTGATTATAAAGGGTGACAATATAGGGGTGAGGGGAGGGTGGAGAGGAACATAGGAGTGGGATAAAGATACAAAGGAATAGAGTAGATTGAAAGGTGGTTTAAGTTATTTAATAAGTTTCCTCCAGAAATACCAAAATTTGGCTTTAAATGTGGGAATAGGGGATGAGGGTGGTTTTTCGAAATCTCACATAGACAGTGGCCTTGCTCTTGTTTTTTAGGTCAAGTGTACAAAATTTCATCATGCTCGGAATATTACTGTAGATTTTCATATAAAACGAACACATACCGCCCACCCGAAACATTATTCTTTATATAATAGCAGTCCACAATGGAGTACTGATACCAACCCTGATGTATAGCACAGTGAGGCATGGAACTGGCAGAGGAAGGATGAAAGTAGAAATGAGATCTCTGAGACGAATGTATGGTAAAACCATGTATGATCGTGTGAAAAATGTTGGGATTCGTAAATAATGCAAGGCTGATGTAAGCGTAATGAGCAAGATTAAGAAAGAGACGCTTAGATGGTTCGGGCATGTTTCAGAATGTAAGGAGAATATATGACGCGAATGTGAATGGAAGAAGAAGCCGGGGACGTCCGAGGAAGATATGGCACCATCAAGTGAATCGAGTACTTGAAGTTCGGAATAACAGAAGAGAATGCATGAGACGTTGTATGAATGTGAATGAAGCAATAAGTGTATGCCAAGATCGAGTTGTTTGGCGGTCCGTCCTCTCTGCCTACCCCTGCAGGAACAACGTGAGGGTTAGTTAGTTAGTTACAGTTAGTTAGAAGAAGTGGCAATACAGTCCGATAGTCCATATCCCGGGCCGCTAGAGGCACTTGTGTAGCATGTTGCCAGTATTTTGACGTCCATGATATTTAATTACGCTAGCAACTTGTAAAAATACAAAATTGTTAATTAATTATGGATTTATATAAATTATTAAGTAAGTATTTCATGGAATTCTATTAAGAAGTATGAAAAAAATATTTCGGTCAACTCAGGCCGCTAGAGGGCGCTAGCGTCAGGAGCTGGAAATATTGTCATTAAAAACATTTGCCGTTAGGAATCTTTACTAAGTTAATATATTTTATTCATTAAACCCAGATGTCAACGTCCAAATCATCCTCGTCTCCGATGAAATTACACAGATGTCGCCTTATTGATAATTAATTTCACCTCCATCAGCGGTAAGCTAGTACTTACTTCAATCACTTAGTTGAATGGAGGATAGACTGCCAACTGTTTAATTACTTCGGGCGACATTTCAGCCGTTCTTGTAAAGTAACTCCCACCGCGTCATGTCAGTTGGGATCACTGAATGCAAATTCCGTAGAAGTGCAATCTTACGATTTTTAAGAATTCACTTTCAATACATATTTTTTAACCTAATAAGACAATTTGTAATTTTTTTCGTATTCCTCCACACTAGAAGTTCCTGTGCTGAGGCGGACCGGGTTTTATTTAAAAAAAAATTAAAGATGCTGGATTATTCCTCTTCTTTGATTTCTTCGAGCCAGTTTTTTTTTGTTTGTTTTTAATTTGATTCTTGAAATCATTTGCCTTTTACGTTTTTTATGTGGTCGATGAACGTGAATTAAACAGTTAAGTGGAGAGATATTTATAATTTCTTTCTCCAAAAGCAGTTTTTAATTTAGGAATATTCGTAATATCATTTTGGTTCGCTCTTTCATGGTGAAAATTAATTTTCTTCTTTTTTTTTTACTTTTGAATGTTTGAATATTAGGTACTACAAAAGATTTGAAAATTTCTTTTGTTGGCGTTCTTATGGTGATTTTAAAATGGTATTTATTTTAGACAATTGTTTCGTATGGTTAGTAGTTGCCGATCCCCATCTTACTGTACCATATTCGAGGCGGGAGTGGCATAAAGCGTAACATAATAGAAAAACGTTACTGAGGTAGCCAACGAGGTTTTCAACTAATTAAAAAATATATGTATATTTATTATTTATCTCACCAAGGCGTCGTAAGTTCAATTCCTCGGCTAGCTAAGTCCTCCATCACGACACAAGCAACATCTTCCGCTTACTGTGATGGTAGTAGGAGATTTTCAAATATTGTCTTTCTTTTTTAAAAAGACTAAAAAATACTAAATGTTAAATACAAATATAACGTTGACGGCCTCCATAGTTAAGGGGTGAGGCTCTGGACTACAGAACCGAAGGTTGCGCTTCGCAGATGTTCAAATCCCGGCGTGCGCAAGTAAATTTTATTTAATTGATTTGTGTTATTTCACATTTAATTTATTTAAAAATAATATATAGTATATTTGCCCACGTTCCAGAGTGGAAGATACTATCAGTATCGCAATATCCATAATTCAAACGTTGTTTGAAATGGATTTTAGTCATATTTGGTGACCAGATCTGAATAGCCAGGTATTTCCCCACCTTACTCTCCCCCTTTTCCTCCCCAATACCTTCAGCCTCACAAAATTCCCCAATTGGGGATGCCATAGTCTTACTGGCTCCAGACGGTTAGGAGCAGTTGGGGCTTTTGCACGGTATTCATATGTATATTTTTCTTAAACCAAAAGAGTTAAAAAATCTACACATAATCACCTAACCTAATATAATAGAAAATAACATATATGTTACATGCATGCAAAATAATTTAAAATAATCACGAGTAGCAGACTCGCTCAGATGAACATTTTAGCTATTATAAAATAACAATTTAGCAGCTAAGGGTGTAAATAATAAAAAAATATACAGTAGACAATGTCATAATAATTGAAGGTACTGACTGGAATTCTATTAACAAGCTAGCAAATACTGATATTAATATATTAAAAAATTGGTTCGATATTAATCTACTCTCCCTTAACACTGGAAAAACAAAATTTATTCCTTTCTCTATCAATAAATTTAAATCAAAACCAGAAATAAAAATTATAATACACCAAAGTAACTGCAACAGAATCAATTGTAATCAAGCATGTTCTATACTTAGTCCAACTTCCAAAATTAAATACCTTAGTGTATATATAGACCAACATTTTAAATGGAAAACACATATTTGTGAACTTGTTAAACGAATTAGAAAATGTATATATATATATTTATAAGACTAAGAAATATTCTTAGACTAGAAAACCTAAAAAGAGTGTACTATGCAATTGTTCAGTCTATTTTACAATATGGAATTATTGGCTGGGGGGGAACATATGATAATATTTTAAGTCCACTTAAAATAATTCAAAGATTGATAATAAAGGTAATTTAAAAAAAACCATCATCACTTTCCACTGAAAAGCTTTTTACAATATTCAATGTACCTACAGTAGATAAAATTTATAAAAAATATGCAATTATTCAAATCTTTAAAGAAAAACGTTAAATAAATTACAATTTAATATATCCGCAAGGTATCAACAAAACATTAAAATCCCGCCATTCAATACTAAGCATACGCAAAACACATACCTATATCTAGAAATAACTTTTTTTAACAATCTGCCATCTGATCTTAAAATTATAGAAAATATCCATGAATTTCAACATAGATTAAAAAATTACCTCAAACTACTCTAACAATTTAAAAAAAAAATATTTTTTTAATTTTTATTATTATTAGATTTTTTGTCTTTTATTATTATCTTCTCTTCTTTTCTTCTACTTTCTTTTCATTTTCTTTAATACTATTACTAGTGATAAATTTACAAGACAAATTCATATTTTCCCGCTATTGTACAACAATATTTCAAGTTATGATTTGATTAATTAAGCGATAATCACTCACCAAACACAAGAACCTTGTTTCTTTATGGTGAGGAATAGCTATATTATATTTTTTGTTACACTATATGAATCATGTCTTATTTTTATATACTCTCTGTAAAAAAAAAATATTATATTAAATAAAAAATAAAATAAAAAAGATACAAATAAAAACAGAGGAAGAGAATATTAAATGACATTAAATACATGATTTTTCACTGAATTTTATTTATAATATCTCATGATACAATGTTGTGTTTTGGTTTTCATGTAAATAATATTATCTAGTATTAATATCATGAATTACAAGGCAAAATAATAATAAATTTCAATGACAATGATTATCTGCTGGAAAAAAATTGACATTTTTAATTTTTGATCGTTTTCCGCTGAAGTGAGGTAAAATCGAGCCTACTTCGTCACTGACAAACTCACGACGCCCTCCTACAGGTAAATCACTTCAGTGGTCGGGATGTATATGAAATGTTGGGTTTGGGCTGAGGTCGCTAGGGGTCGCAGTATGCGGGTTTGAAACTTGGCTAAATGAATTTTTATTTTGTTATTAAAATAAATAAATATCTCCAACTTCTTGTACTCTTTCTTATCAGAGCTTGGTTACCAATTCAACCTGCAGTTTGTGGAACCGCACTCGACCCAGCCACGCAGCTTGTAAAGTCTTACCTGGATTAACAAACGATTAACCGGGACTCGAATTCGGGAACATTTCTCTATCCGGAAGGACGCACAAGTTAACTCTAATAATAACAAAGAAAATGTTATATATATATACATGAATGTTTGTCTGGCCTGTCTGTCCTGGATTTTCTCAAAAATTCCTAGATCGATTTCGCTGAAAATAGCACAGTTTATTCTTATTAGTATCGGGAAGGTTTAGAGATTAGTATGAATGAAATCCAATGTGTAAAACTGTCGCTATAACGTTTTAAAATTTGTATGAAAAAACATTGAACCCGCCATGTTGTAATGAGGTTAACCCATAGATATATAACTCTGGTTAGCCACAGATGACATTTTCAAAATAAGAGGGTGTGTGTGGGTAGAATATTATCTAAGCGGAAAACACAAGTAGGTACCTACTTAAGAACTTTATTATTTAGATACACATCGAAAAAATAAATGTTTTGAATGAAACGAAATATTTAAATGAATGTTTCTTTGGTTCACCGTTTAAAGATAGTGATAGTCCATAACAAGAAATGAATTATGGCAGACCAGCAATAATTATCAACATCGTAACATTATCAGCTTCAGTTAAATAAAGACGTGCATGATGATCTCAGGGTTGACCTACCTGATACGTATTTGGTGGAATTATCAGATATACATCAAACTGCGTCATTTAAAAATAATATATAGTATATTTGCGCACGTTCCAGAGCGGAAGATACTCTCAGAAGCGCACTGGTGAAAGACCACCATTCAGAATTGAAACGATACTTGAAATGGATTTTAGCCGTATTTGGTGACTAATATTAATAGCCAGGTATTTCCCCACCGTCCTCTTCCCATCCACAATACCTTCAGCCTCGCAATATTCCCCAATTGGGGATGCCATACACTCACTGGCTCCAGACGGTTGGGACTCTTGTGCGGTATTCATATAAAAAAAAAAACACAAATGACAATTTAAGAGATTTTGAATTTCACCTTAAAAAAACACAGTGAAAATATGTACTAAATGGTAATAACAATAATAATATATATTTTTTTTCTTTTTTAAAATAAATAATGATATTCTCACTGCGATTTCCCGTGCTGAGGATTTCATTTACAAAATATTAAATTACATTTTATTAAATTGATGTGCTTGATGATAAAAATAAAATAATGGCAAGGTGGGGTGTTTTAAGTGCAGCTGAGAGGTTTCGGTGTTAGTCTGTATTTGATGTTAATATATTTTCAAACACTATTACTTTTAGTATAAAAAGCGTTATTTGTCCAAATGTTGTGTTTTTGGTTCCTCGTTGGATGTGTTTTTGACTCTGAGGTCTAGTGTCTCTAATATGTGTGATTGTTGTTATTTCTTGTTTTTTTTTTAAATATAAAATAGTATCGTTTTATTGACATAATGTTTAGATTGTTGAAGATTTCGCCAGTGTTAGTTCTTACAGGCCTTTGAGTATGATTCTTATGAAGGCTTTTTATGTTCTAATGAGTAAATTAAGAATATTATCATTAGCACTGCCCCATCCGATAATACCACATTCTAATAGTGGTTGACAGAGAGCCAGGTAGATCTTAATCAAATCTTTTGTACGGAGGACATTCCTAATTGTTTGAAAAAAGTAAGTTTCTTTTCTTAGTTTTGTTTTTAAATTAATAAAGTTGTCAGTCCACTTTAAATTGTTATCAATTTATACGCATAGATACGTTATGTGGTTAACATTTTCCAATGATAGACAATTATACAATTCTAACAAAAATACACACAAGCTCAGCTTACTAAGGTTGCTCTCTGACGGTCCGGTGAGTGACTTGACTTGACTTTTCTGCTCAGTGTCTCCAGAAGCGAGTGAAAAGTTCTTTCCTCACCGGACCGTCAGAGAGTAGCTTAAGGGGGGTACCCGGTACAGCTTATATCATTGACATGATCATTTAATTTTTTATTTGTTTTGCTCCAGAATTGTACATTTTGTTTGATTTGATTTGTTTCCGTGCGGATTGTTCCAATGAGACAGGCGTGTAATTTTTAATATTCATTCAAAATAATAATTAATTTAATTACCTCCAAGAGATGGCAATTAACATTGCGCCAGCTTACTGGGAGCCCTTCTGACATTGATGGATGGTTCCGAGTACGTTGCGCGGTCCGTCGCAGTAAATCTCGCTTTCGGCATCGAACCTCCAACCATTAGCAACCCCATCCCACCCGTCGCAATACCACCCCTACGCGTACCAAACACCCACTCCACCGGGCGCTCGTCCATTTCATTTAACCATATTACAATAGTGGTAGTTGGGCTATCAATCAATTTGTGGATTTTAATTAATTGAACACCTAATTTCTTGCATTTTCCAACCAAAAGACGTGTTTTTCTGTTTCTTAGTCGACCTTCTGGCGCCCAACTTTCTTGTTTTTGTTTACAATTTAAATAATTATAATGGACTTGCTCAAATAATATGAAAGGGTAAAATAGGAAGCGTAAGATGGGATCAAAAGTCTTACCAATGATTATTTCTCCGCTAGCCTCTTCTTTGGCTGTCGATGCACTTGAGCACATAAATGTTCAATATAAAAATCACAGACGATATGCATCTGCAGCGGATCACAAAAATCAAAAAATCAAGCGGATCAAAACATATATTTTTTAATCATAATTATATGTTTTTTTTCTTGAATAAATTCAAGAAAAAAAATTATTCAAAATATTCCTGAATTTAATTTTTTTTATGTGATACCTCACAGGGGTCCTAACTGCTCCCAACCGTCTGGAGGCGGTGAAACTATGGCATCCCTAATTGGGGTTGGTTGTGTGGCTGAAGGTACTAAGGAGGGGAAGAAGATGTGAAAGAAGGAGGGTAGAGAAGTACCCGGCTATTCAGATCTGGTCACCAAACACGGCTAAAGCCATTTCACCCAACCTTCTGATTCTGAATGGTGGCTTTTCACCAGAGCGATACTGACAGTATTTACCACTCTGGAACGTGACGCATAGCAAAACTAAAACATTAAAACAAAAGTAATCAATACTTGTACCACATTTAACACATCCACGTGAACACCTCAGCACAGGTTCTCCCAGTGAGGTGGTCACGACACATATAACACTCCATTCACAGTATCACCTCTTCAAACCCACCTTACTCTCCACATTATAAAACACCATACAAAGCACCTTTATTATACTTTAAAAATAAATATATTATGTAAAATGGTACTGTATAATATATACATATAAATAAATAAATAAATCGTTCATTGTTGTTTTGTTGCAGAGGAAGACCTGGACGAGCTGGTGATGCACGCGGGGAGACATAGGCCAGAGGAGCTCGCCAAATTGGCGTCGATCACCAAGTTCAGCAAGAAGGAGATTAAACTTATCTACAGGGGATTCAAACAGGTATATTTTACTTTGTTTAAAACCACCGTATTTAATATGTAAATATCTACATGTTTCAGAAGCAAAGCTCCCCTCGTCAGGATAAACAATACACCTACTTCTGTTTATTTATTTATTACACAAGAGGGTAATTCACCAAATTTTAAAAGAGATTATATTTGTGCTTCAGAGCCAAAGTGTAACAACTCGAAAGGCGTAGTTCTGGGATAATTAGGAACAAGATTTTGGACAGGTTTAATCTCCTATTATACGTACGTACATCCGAATTTTTCTAACAAAATTTAATGAAACAAAAAAACTAAATTTACGTAGGCTTAGCATTTATTGAATAAAATCAGAAATACAACTTTTCTGACTGTCCTATGTATGTTTAAATTGTGGAAAAATGAATTAAATTATTTGCGTCATTTTTTTATAAAGTTTACCAAAATATTTTGTCATTGAAGAAGATAATATTGACACATCCCAAATGAACCACGAAACCGAAAAAACAACAGAAATTAAAAAGATTTCAGTCGCATCTGGGACTCGAACCCAGGACTTCTACCTACCCGGGGTAACCGCTTAACCAACTTAGCTAATGAGACCAGTAGCAGGATTGCAGCCAATAATATGAGGTTTATTAAAATGGAGGATAATATTAACATATCTTAAACATGAAGTATGATATCGGTGTAAATGGCGTAAATTGAACTGGTCTCATTAGCTAAGTTGGTTAAGCGGTTACCCTGGATAGGTAGAGGTCCTGGGTTCGAGTCCCAGATGCGACTGAAATCTTTTTAATTTCTGTTGTTTTTTCGGTTTCGTGGTTCATTTGGGATGTGTTAATATTATCTTCTTCAATGATTAAAATATTACAATAAGTTACTTCAAAAAAGTTGAAAATGAAAATTAATGTTAGTTATATAAATTGAAAATACACTTTGTATATACCACTTTACTTAAAATATATAAATATTTCTACATGTTTCGATAGCAATGCTATCATCTTCAGGAGTAAATGAATACTAAAAAATAATTTCAAGTATAGAAAAATGATATAAAATTTTTACAGTTTGACGAAAATTATTTTCCTCAAAGCCTCCTATGTGGAGTTGCCGTAAAAAAAAACTAATTGCACTCTTTATAGCACAGGAGTCAGGTGGGAATGCTGTCCTTGTTCTACCGATATTTCAATAGAAGAAGCTCTGAACACGCGAAACGCGCGCCCAACATTTGAACACGGTTGACATTTGACACATGAGAACGGGTCGTTTTTATGACTCGTTCTTGAGTTCGATAGCCCGACTGTGGAACGATTTATTGTCCTCTGTGTTTCCTCCCTCCTACAACATTCCTCTCACCAATAAGACCCTCCACACAGCATCCTCAAAGATGACAAAGGTGTAAAGTGAATATAAAATTTAAAAAAGCATTTTTCTCAACATGTCCTTATTTAACTCAAAACTGTAAAATTTTCGAGTTGTTAAACTGGAGTTGTTGGAACTGAAGAATTGACGTGTAGAAAAAAATGGTAACCTAAATTTTCCAACACAGAAAAGGAAAAGTTAAACACGCGTTGAGTGTTGATTTGCTAACCCTTGGCGGCGAGACAAAGGTGATTTAAATTTAAGCTAAATTTAGCGCTATAAAATGCAAGAATTTCCGTCGGGTGGCTTGGACCTTTCCTACTTAATTATTCCATTATCCGTCAGAATTGAAAATTAAATAATCCCGTTGAAATATTTTAATTTTCACTCCAGGCGAATTTTAATTAGCTACCGAGAATTAGGTTGCAGGGCTGCCACAAATATAAATATTTTTTATAAACTTTTTGTTGTTAATACTTACGTTATTGTTATTTTCTTTATTTTATAAATGTTAATAATAAAAATAATTTCATTTTTAAATATATAAAATAAATTTATTACATAAATTACTTTTTTTTAATGTGATAACACATAAAAGTCCAGTTATTCCCAACCGTCTGGAGCTAGTGAGACTATGGCATCACTATTTGAAGGTATTGAGAAAGTGAAGGAGATGGGAAAGAAGGAAGGTGGGGAAGTACCTGGCTATTCAGATCTGGTCACCAAACACGGCTGTAGTCTATCACCAGGGGGATACTAACAGTATCTACCACTCTGGAACGTGCCGCAAATATACTATTTATTATTTTAAATTAATAAATAGTGGAAAAATTTAATTTAATCAAATAAAATTTTGTTGCGCACGCCGGGATTTGAACCCGCGACCTCCGGATAAAGATTTCCATTAATTTCCCTTATTTTAAAAAAAAAAAATTAATGTTTTACGTAAATTTGCGCCACGCTTAGCTCGCCCCGCCCTCTTATTTTGGATCCTTCCACTTGAGTGTTAGGGCATCTATATTGTTATTTTCTCCCTGCATTTTCCGGTGAAAATGAGTTCCTGGCGGCTCGATTGATCCGAAAGATTGTAAATTGTACAGCGAAGCGATCAATCTTTTGCGTCAATGGTGCTTGTCAATGCACTCCATCTAAATATTCATCTTTCCCCCTGTCATGTCAATGGGAAGACGCAATTGACAATCACTTTAATTGCCTATGTAAACGATCAAATAGCAGAAAGGAATTCCAGTGAAAAATGTCACAGGTTAAAAAAAATATATTCATATAAGTAGATCAACAAACGTCGATTCTGAATACACAAGTTTTATAACATATAATTTCACGTAGAATTTATCACTCGTTTTTTAAAAGTGAATAAAAACATCCAGATATATTTATCTATTTTTTTTTAAATATAAATCAAAATAAATAATGTTATTATTAAGTTCTGCAAGCATTTTAGTTTTTTAATTTTTTTTTATTATTGATAGCTGTTCCGGCTTACAAGGCCATTTTCAAACTGTGGTTAGGCCACATGGCGACGACTTACTCATACGTTTTTATTTACTCCCTCCAAATTTTAATTTGAATGGTGTATAATTAAAATGTTTTATTACCGGTAAACCGATCTAATTATAAAATTTCTATCCCGTGGAGTTTTTACATTTATTATGTGTTTCCCCGTATTTAAATTATGTTTTATCAATTGGCATATTTAAATGTGTTATACGGATCGTGAGAACATACTGAGAAATGGGGAATAAATATTTTTCCTTATGTATTAATTAATGTCATATTAGATTAATTTGTTCGCTTATTAATTGCCAATTATTTAAGTAAATTTAATCTAATACCCTTTCTTTCTATATGTAAGGGTTTAGGCTCATTATTGTCAAGCGGGACGTGATCATTTACTAAGAGATGTTCTGCGAATTTTAAAAAAGTGTTTATATTAATGTAACATCGTATATGTTCTTTGAATCTAGTTGAGAAAGCCCTTACCGTCTGTTCTATCTACAAAAGTAGCGTTACAGTCGGCGTGGTCACATTTTAAATGGAGTTCTAGGAATAAGGAACTCCAGTACAATTTTTTTTAATCAATAATGACGTTCAAACTCGGTTTTGATCAGTTTTGAGGTTAGAATGTCAAACGTCAAAACAGGGATTACCTTTACCGTACATAATTTTATATTCTATTCATAGTAAACCATAACTAAACATATGTAATAAAATTATGTACCTTTTTAGAAACTTTAACTCAAATAATAATAATAGTATTGAGCAATAATATTATCAGAATATCCGTATTGACAATTGGTATGCCCATGAAGACTCTAATTTATTTCACTAATAATAGTTTTTGTTTTTATATTGAACAACGATTATCGAGCTTTAAGTCACCCAAATTGAGTTTAAATTTCACAAAAAAAACTTACTTAAACGGTACTTCTGCTATATTTACTTAAACGGTACTTCTGCTATATTTACTTAAACGGTACTTCAGCTATATTTACTTAAACGGTACTTCAGCTATATTTACTTAAACGGTACTTCAGCTATATTTACTTAAACGGTACTTCAGCTATATTTACTTAAACGGTACTTCTGCTATATTTACTTAAACGGTACTTCTGCTATATTTACTTTAAACGGTAATGGCTATATTTCCTTAAAAGGCACTTGCCATTTACTTAAATCTATATTCTGCTATATTTACTTAAACGGTACTTCAGCTTATGGCTCCTTAAAGGTACTTCCTGCTTATATTTTAAACGGTACTCTCTCCAGCTTATATTTACTTAAATGGTACTTCTTGCTTAGCATTTACTTAAACGGTACTTCAGCTTAGCTTCCTTAAAAGGTACTTCTGCTATATTTACTTAAACGGTACTTCTGCTATATAATATAAAAATTATGAATATCTAAATTTGAAACTGTCACTTCGTGGCGTAAATTCCATTTTAATATCATATTTTTTACAATTTTATTTCAAATTTTTAGAAAAACGTGTGGACAAAAGTTACGAAGGTTTTTAAACTAAAATTCATAAAATTATATACCTACGAATCTTATCCTCATTTTGACATTTATCAGGAAAAACGATCGGCCATAGATTTCGGACGTTATGGCGACTTAGGAATAATTTACTAACTTTCATTTAAGTTAAAACATTATCTTCTTCTATATATATATAAAAAAAATAATGTTAGTCTGTCTGTCTGTCCTCGAAAATTATTTTATTTTATCGAAAATTATTAGACCGGTTTCGCTATAATAGCACAGTTTATTCTTATGAGTACCAAATCAGTACAAAATACCCATCCAAACTGAATGATATATATATTTTTTAAGGTTTAGTAAATATCTAGTTCGGATGAGAAGTATTTTATTTTTTGTTTTAAATTATGAAGCTAAGACCATGAAAAAAAAAAATTCTTAACCAACTTTGAAAATTATTTGCGGGCTTACGGTATATTTTTTTTTAATATTATCATATTTGCTATGTAAATATTATTACGTAAATAAAAATATGAAAACAAAATATTTAAAAAAAATAACGTTTTTTCGGGTCGATGTTTAAAATTATGTACGATAAATTTGTGTTCCAACGTAAATATGTTAGTTTTTAATTTAATTTAATGTTCACCATAAAACTTATTTTATATTTTTTTATATATCATTACATTTTTAAAGCAAACGGGGTAAAACCTTTTTTTTAAATCACCGTTAGCCCCCAAATAATTGTTAAAGGTGACTCTGAAATCGCGAATAATCAATTCCTTTAATGGCATATATTTCATAATTTAAAACAAAAATAAATAAATTACTTCTAATACGTACTAGATATATACTATACTTTTCGATAAAAAAAAGTCATTAGGTTTAGGTGAGTATTTTGGCCTCAAATCGAAAATTAAGTTTTGTATGAAACAGGCCGCGCAGCCGTTCCTCTTAACTTAAATTATTACGCATTGACATTCTTAACTCAACTACAAGTGATATTAAATTAAAATACATTACACGACCGCTTCCAAACTAGATAACTTTAACCACGTTTCCATCTACTCTAGTCCTTTGTACCTTTATCCCACTCCTATGTTCCCCCCCCTCCCTTCCCCGACTGACATAGTTTAAACTAACTGATGTAAAACTGTATATTGTCACACTTTACTCATAGTATTTATCATCAGCACTGGAAAATTTATAATTAGCATCATTTATTGTCTTTACTGTTATAAATATGTAAATTATGGATTTGCTTTTAATTTTCCGAAAAACAAATAAAATTAAAAAGAAAATCTCCTTTCCATCCCCACTCCCTTCGGCCTCACACTGTACTCTCGTTAGGGATGCGATAGTCCAACTGCCTCCAAACATTTTAGATTTGTGCAGTGTTCATATTTTTTTAAATTTTATTATTCTTGCCAACCCTTATTTTCCTACACATTATATCTGGGTGTTCACTTACCTAATTTTCCCTTAGGGTGGGGCGGAGTAAAACAGTCACCGGGGTGAATTCGGGCAACTTTGTCCACTGAGAGAACCTGCAAACTCAGAAGGATTCCGACATTACATATTCTTTGATACAAGCTTTACTTTCGGTGGAAAATTGAAAGTTGTTTTCTGTTTCGACATTGTGTACTTAAATATATATTTTTTAATTAATTTATTTTTTCATTTAAAATATTATTTAATAATATGTTTTTTAAGGTTAATTTATGTAATACTGTTTCTTATAAGTACTTTTATTCGTTTTCTGTGTTAAAATGGTTTTTTATTATTTTTTTCCAGGTAAATTTTTCTAATTTTAAGGTTTTTTTTCTGCTGTTCATAGTTTACCTTTTAATAGTTCGGATGCAGGCGAATTCTCCAGTTAACGTTATTTGTTAATCAACTATGTATCTGTGTTTTCCCCTTAAATAGAAAAAAAATAATTCGACTGCTGAAGCAACAAATTTGAAAACATTTCCAAGATCGTTGATACAGCAACATTGGGAATATTTCCAAGACTGCTGAAGCAACAAAGTTGAAAACATTTACAAGACCGCTGATGCAATAAGGTTGGCAACTTTTCTAAGATAGCTGAAGCAACAAAGTTGAAAACATTTCCAAGATCGTTGATACAACAACATTGGGAATATTTCCAAGACTGCTGAAGCAACAAAGTTGAAAACATTTCCAAGATCGTTGATACAACAACATTGGGAATATTTCCAAGAATGCTGAAGCAACAAAGTTGAAAACATTTCCAAGATCGTTGATACAACAACATTGGGAATATTTCCAAGACTGCTGAAGCAACAAAGTTGAAAACATTTACAAGACCGCTGATGCAAGAAGGTTGGCAACTTTTCTAAGATAGCTGAAGCAACAAAGTTGGGAACATTTCCAGGACCGCTGAAGCAACAAAGTTGAAAACATTTTCTAGGCTGCTGACGCAACCAAGTCTTTGCGCCATTTCCTTTATTTGTTTTTACCGTAAAAATATAAAAAGTTTTGAAAAATAAATATAAAACAACAAACCAATATTTATTTTCTCGCGTTATGTACAGAAGTTTGCGTCGTTCAGATTCCATAGTCATTAATAATGAATGGGTGCTCGGAAAGCGCCTGGTAAAATGCGCCATTGCTAATTACCCGCAGTTGTACGAGAACAATAATTCACTTAAATAAATCAAAAATGCTATTATTTTCAAAACAATGCGCGCCGATATTCAAGCCGCCATTGTTTACTGAATCCACTGACTTTAATCGCACTAGATGACCCCACTCACTGGAGAGATGACCGGCAGCAGTGTGTTGTATCACCGCTACCTCAATCCAAGCTAGGACACTGAATCAAGTTGACTTACCATATATGTATTTAATTTATATAACTTTTCTACAAATATTTATAAAATTACGGTTTTTAAATCTAATTCATAATAATAAGTAACTCCAGGGCAATTTTTTTTCATCATAATGACGTTCAAACTTAAGCACCTGTACATTTTTTTGTTTTCTAAAGTTAGTTTTCATAGTTAAAATAATTTTCTAAGTAACTAACTAACCATCGCGCCGTTTCCCAGAGGACGGACCGCAAAACAATTCGATCTTGGCATACATTTTTGCTTCATTCATGGCCCGACTCAAGTATTTGATTCACTTGATTGTGCCATGTCTCGGGCGTCCTCTGCTTCTTTTTCTATAATAAAATAATTTTAAATTTTTCAAATTCCGCCAAAATGCTCCTAATCTATGGCCGGTCGATTTTGAGGTTAGAATGTCAAACGTCAAAACAAGGATGAGCTTTACCGTAAATAATATTATTTTCTATTCATGAAGGAATAATAATAGTATTGAGCAATAATATTATAATAATATTCGTATTGATAATAAGTTGTCATTAATAATAGTTTTTTTTTATATTGAATAACAATTAAAGTGCTTAAGGTCAGCCAAATTATGTTTCAATTTCGCGAAAACCAAAAAAATACATCTTTAAAATGCAAAACAAAAATGAAAAACAAAAGTTTTAGTACTAATCCAAAAACCGAATACACACGTGACGTCATATGTTCCAAATGCAATGGTACCAACATAACGAGGTGTTTTGATGAGATTGTAATTTATTCACTTTTAAAGAACGATTTATAAATTCTGCGTGTAATTATATAATAATGAGAGTTATATATTCAGAATCGGCATTTGCTGATCTATATGAATATATATTATTAAAGCCACAATATTTTTCACTGGAGTTCCTTATTGTACCGTTTTCGAAGTGTACTCGTATATGCAATGACAGAAACCCTGTAAATAAGACATAGATAACGATTTTTTAATCTATCGTATTTAAAAAGTACGTAGCTCTCCCCACAGGTGAGTCCACAAATTAATTCGTGCAGCTCGTTTGACTGTACGGAAGGTAGTGATGATGTCCTCAAGAGTGAGATTCTGGTACAATTTTTTTTTGAACCAGATTCTCACTGTTAAATATGTTACCGTTATTTAAAAGAATAAAAATATTTTAGTAGAGCAATACCTCTACGTGTCTCTAGGGATTGGTAATCGGTCGTACCCAGAATATAGATCAGTATAGCTAATACCGTCCGTAGAGACGGAAAAATAAAAATCTTCAAAATTCTTGTGAACTCTTTCGATGCACAAAATGTAAGTTCACGTGAGGCCCAAATGATGAAATTCAACTCCAATACACTTAAGTTCTCCTGTAGAATAGATAATGTCATAAGCCTTTTTATGTGAAACTGCACAATAATCCCAATCGTTCCCAACTGTCTGAAGTTAGTGGCACCATGACATCCACATTTGGGGTATATTGAGAGGCTGAACGCAGTGGGGAGGGGAAGGAAACACGCAAGAGGAAGGTTAAGAAGTACCTGGCTCTTCTTATCTGGTTACCAAATACGACTAAAGCTATTTCAAGCAGCTCCGTTTTGGTTCTAAATATTAGCCTTTCACCAGGGCGATACTGAAAGTATCTATCATTTTGAAACGTACCGCAAATATAAATTAAGTCATTTTTATATTTTAATTATTTGTCAACGAAATCAAGTTATTATTTGCACTTGCGACCTCTGAGTTTTTTTTTTGTCAAAGAGGTATGAGGGGCGGGTAGAAACCTAGGGGACATTGTGTCCAGGAGTGACGAACGTATTAATTCATTTTTTCCACTACGGTGCAAGTCGATGGGTCGAGAGAGTCCTGCTGGCGGGCAGACGCATCCGTAACCAAGATCTGGACAAACCTCACCACATGAAGCAGGGCACCCCTGCTAAGTCACGTACCGTAGCGAACCAATCGGGATGACCTATGATAGAAGTGCTGGTTATACAATGAATGGTTTCCGGGTCAGCGGTATCCATACTCGTCTCCGAAATTCAAAATTGTTTTAGCTTTATATTAAATGAAATGATTTTTTCTTGAAATGCATGTAATATTATTCAGGCATATGTAGTGAAATTAATAGGAAAAGTTATAGATATTGTAATTGTCCAGAGATACAGTTTCCTACCGTAGCTGTTCGGGTTCTATCCTCTACTAGCGAAGTCCTTAATCATTACACAAGCAACATTTTAACACTTAATTGATGGCAGTAGGAGGAATTCAGATGTGGTCAGGTTATTCGTAACCGGGAAATGTTAATACTTGAAAAATATATGAAAACTAGTTTATTTTCCTCAGTAAATGGCCAATCTAAGACATTTTCAGACAATGTTCGAGTGAGAAAATTACAAGGGTTGATTTGAACACGGCGCAGCTTAATTAATTGAAATCATTTCGCTGTTTTTGAGAAGCTGGGGGTGGGAAGGACGTCGAGTCGCGCTAACGGAAAATTCATTTCACAAACGAAAATATTACGTGATGCTGTTTGCACATTAAACCGCTGAACATAAAATTTCTAGAAATACAAAAAATAACGTACGTCGATGGAAGGAAATTAATTAGATTAATTTACAAATGAGACCTTTCGACGTCTGCCCACACGGGACAATTTATTTCGAAATCTTAATATTTTTGTTAAAATTAAGATGAAGTTAGGGAAAGTTGTGATTATTTCTAGCACACTGACACGCCCACACCACACTATTGATGAATCTCTTATGTGTGTGAGGGGCTTCTTAGTAATATATTATTGAGAGAAACAAAGAAATGAGGAAACAATGAAACGACGAACCGAGGAAACGGTGAAACGATGAAGCGAAGAAACGAGGAAATTATGAAGCAAATAAACGAGCAAACGAAGAAGCGTAGAAGCGAAGAAGCGTAGAAACGAAGAAGCGGACAAGCGAAGAAGCAAATGGATCAATGAAGCAATGAAACGATGTCACAATGAAATGATAAAACAATGAAACAATGAAACAATGAAACAATGAAACAATGAAACAACAATGAAACAATGAAACAATGAAACAACAAAAAATGAAACAATGAAACAGTGAAACAATGAAACAATGAAACAATGAAACAATGAAACAATGAAACAATGAACAATGAAACAATGAAACAATGGAAAACAATGAAACAATGAAACAATGAAACAATGAAACAATGAAACAATGAAACAATGGAAACAATGAAACAATGAACAATGAAACAATGAAACAATGAAACAATGAAACAATGAAACAATGAAACAATGAAACAATGAAACAATGAAACAATGAAACAATGAAACAATGAAACAATGAAACAATGAAACAATGAAACAATGAACAATGAAACAATGAAAACAATGAAACAATGAAACAATGAAACAATGAAACAATGAAACAATGAAACAATGAAACAATGAAACAATGAAACAATGAACAATGAAACAATGAAACAATGAAACAATGAAACAATGAAACAACACAATGAAACAATGAAACAATGAAACAATGAAACAATGAAACAATGAAACAATGAAACAATGAAACAAAGAAACAATGAAACAATGAAACAATGAAACAATGAAACAATGAAACAATGAAACAATGAAACAATGAAACAATGAAACAATGAAACAATGAAACAATGAAACAATGAAACAATGAAACAATGAAACAATGAAACAATGAAACAATGAAACAATGAAACAATGAAACATAGAAACATAGAAACAAAGAAACTAGAAACGATAACAAGAACAAGAACAAGAACAAGAACAAGAACAAGAACAAGAACAAGAAAAATATAAATAAACAAACAAACAAATTGAAGATCGCTCACTCACTCAACAACACTTCTATTGATTCAACTGTTCAGTGCTGTGTAGCCCGCACCAACTGGAATTTTTTGTTTCGTGGATTGAAATACATCGCGCAGTAAAGGGAACTTTGATTTAACAGATCCAATGGGACTATGGCGTACGGCGGACTCGGGCGAGTGTGTTGTGAGGCGAAGGAGCGGGGAGGGGAAGGCGATGGAAAGGTTGGGAAATGTTCCTGACTTGTATCAGCAGTCCAGGGGTGCTATTCCCGTTCTTTTTAAGGAACATTAGTTAAAGCCTTCTTACTTAACTTCGGTTCCGATTCTCTCGGATGACAGCTGTCAGTTGAATTCAGCGAGCGACATTCATCAAAAATATCAATATTTGCGATGTTTTGGCAAGGAGAAAACTTAATATTAAGTATTGTATAGATGTTGACATGTTTGACAATTTACGTCAAGCGCCAATTCAAATGTCACTTTTAAAACTAGACACAAAAGAGGTCTTTACTCTCTAATGAGGTAGGTACCGTTTTATAAAACCTGATTCTTCGTTAAAAGGCTTAATTATGGTATTTAAAAGTAAAATAAAAAAGTATTAAAATGAATTGTAACATAATATAATCCTTTTTAAAAGTTTTAATTCAAAATCTTATATCACTTGAAGATATTTCAGCAATTTGTGTTTTCAAATAATCTCTTGACAATCTATTTAGGATCGTTTTACCATGTCTCACCGGAATTCCAAAGTAAATCAAGAAGTCTTTAACCCTAAGGAAAAACGTAAGGAATCTTCCTTACAAAGAACGGGAATAGCGCCCCTGGCTATATTTTTAATTTAATTTTTTTTTTTTTAAAAGAAACAAACATTCCCGGATTACGAAAAATCTGACAATATATACCGACTCAGCCACTGATCGGTCGTCCTGTTGCTCTTGAACTCTGTTAGAGTTCGATGAGACCCACAAATGTACGAATGTGAGAGAAGTAAGGAGGGATGCCAGACGTTCCGGATAGACAAAATGATTAATTTTTCAAATAAATAAATAAAAATAAAATAAATTCAAGTAAATACCGTCAGAATCACCCTGGTAGAATACCAGCAGTAAGAAATGAAAGTTTAAATGTCGTCAGGCGTGTTTGGTAACTAGTTCTGAATAAAAATTCCTTATGATCACCGTCTTATTCTCCCCGCTCTCTTCAGTCGCACAAGGTATCCCAAATTGAGGGTGCCTTGTTCATTTAAAAAAAAATCAAGTCAGTGACAGCGGCATAAAATCACATAAATCAAGAGGAAAATACAGTAAAAAAATATTGCTACAAGATGTGTGTCTTATGTCACCACGAATATGGGTAATAGACATATAATTCGCTTGGCAAGTGAAGTCTAGTAATGTTTATGTTTATTTATTTTGTGAAGAATTTTGTAAGATAAACAAATAATTAATTGAGGGAACCTTTCACAAATAACCTTAGCTCTAATCAGTATTTTTTAATATATGTTTCTTACGTGCGTTCATAATTTATTTAAGAAAAAAATAATTTTATAATAGTTTCCGCTTATATTTTTATGACGTATTTAACAAATTTTATTTTAATTATTTTCAAAGGAATTTGTAGGAAAAGGCTCAATTTATTCAATGCATATTTTTTGGTTTTCATAATGTAAACCGATTCGTAGTTTATAGATTAATTTAAATATTGTTTTCACTGATAGCATAGCCTTAAGGCTTTAGGTGATAACAATCTCCCATCAAAAATACTGTGGTTTAAAAACTATATGTACATATACAGGTAGATCAACAAACGCCGATTCTGAATATTTAGGTTTTATTAAATATAATTATATTTAATAAAATACGGATAATTATACGTAGAATTTGTAAATCGTAAACACCATCTCATCCTTGACTCTGTGCAGAAACTAGCGGTCCGTTTCATAGATTCCCCTACCTTGACAAACGTACTGCAATCTTTGGAGCACAAACGTCAGGTGTCCAAACGTCCTTGTTCTATCGGTATTTTGATGGAAGATGCTCTGAGAAACTAGCGTCATTGATCCCTTCGGCATCGGTGCAGAGTCGGTAAACACGGTTAACATTTATCACATGGGAACGGGTCGCTTCTACGACTCGTTCTCGTGTTCAACAGCTCGGCTCAGCTTGTTTCCTCCATCCTACAATGCGGGTCTCGACCCAAGTTAACTCCTTCATATTCTCTAAAAGACCCTCCACACAGCATCCCCAAATATGATATATACACGTTACACGATTTTTCGGGCCTAATGGACTGGTGTTCCATATTTCACTGCCCACAATACAAAAAGGCGTATCTCATATTAAGTAACTTTCCAGGAGAACAAAAGTACTTTTATTCTCACCGGGAAATTTAAGATACACCTGTCTGTGTCCTGGCGACAATTAATTATGCATGAATTTGGAGAGGCTCAAAGCAAAGCCCTAAGTTTTCGTTGTCTAATAATGTAAATAAACTAGTATAATCAATAGATGTCGCCGACGGCACTACAGCCCCTGTTGTATCAAACCAGCCTTGTTGCTTTAATGTTAATCAAATCGTTATAATTGAGTCCTGCAAGTATTTTAGTTTTTACATTATTATTGTGACAGCATTCATTTTCAAACAGTTGTTAGACCACATTTGAAAATGTATGTCAAGTATTTGATTCACTTGATCATACCATGTCTCGGGTCGGTATATCCGAAGGTCGCGGGTTCAAATCCCGGCGTGCGCAAGTAATTTTTATTTAATTAATTTGTGTTGTTTCACAATTAATTCATTTAAAAATAATATATAGTATATTAGCGCACGTTCCAGAGTGGAAGATACTCTCAGTATCGCCCTGGTGAAAGACCACCATTCAGAATTGAAACGTTGCTTGAAATGGCCTTTAGCCGTGTTTGGTGACCAGATCTGAATAGCCAGGTTTTTCCCCACCTTTCTCTTCCCTTCTCATTCCCCTTCCCAATACCTTCAGCCGCCGCACAACATTCCCCAATTGGGAATGCCATAGTCTCACTGGCTCCAGACGGTTGGGAGCAGTTTGGGACTCTTGTGCGGTATTCATGTAAAAAAAAAAAAATGTCTTCCTCGGGCTTCGCCGGCTTTCTCTTCCATTACAAATTCGCGTCATTAGTTTTCCTTACACTCCTTTCTTCGTTCATTCGCTCTATGTGCCGACACCATCTAAGCGCCTCATTCTTAATCTTACTCATTACAATCAACCTTGCATTTTTTACGAATCTCAATCTCTCCACACGACCATACGTGGTTTTTCCACATATTCGCCTCAGAGATCTCATTTCTACAGCATTCAGTTTACTTTCATCCTTCCTCTGCTGGTTTAACTGCTGACTGCCATACATCAGAGATGGTATCAGCACTCCATTGTGGACTGCTAGCTTCAGATAAATATCCGATAAAAGTGATTTAAATTCTGAAAATTATAATAAACTACACGTGTTAAGTGAGGAACAGTAAATACCACCGCAAAACCACCATTCTTCATCCTTTTCCCACCAAATGCTTTGTAATAACAAGCTTTTAATAACTTACTACGAAGAGATTTAAGCCTCGCTAGAACATTTATTGTATTTATCGGAAATATATTCAGTGTTTCAACAGCAAAGTTCTTATCTAACGAGTTCACATCCCATCTTTATCAACCGCTCTTAGTTCATGCAAATTATCATTCAACTTCAATCTTCCAAACAAGCCCTCCATCGATATGCTTGGTGTAACTTTAAGTGAACAGCTCAAGTATGGGGGCTCCATCGAAGCCAAAGTAAAGTTAATCTCTCAGAAGCTGGGCGTACTGTACAGAGCCCCAGATAGTACACAACTGCTGACCCTGTACAAATTGCAATTGTGCCCCGCTGTTGAATTTGGCAGCCACCTTTGGGATTGGAGCCCCAAAGTATCTAAAAAAACCCTTGACTTTGTGCAGAAACGGGCGGTCCGTTTGATAGATTCGCCCATCTTAACAAATGGATTGCAATTTTTGTAGCGGCGGGAATACTTTTCTTGTTCTACCGGTATTTCAATGGTAGATCTTCTGAGGAACTAGCGTCATTGATCAATACGGGAACGGTGCATAGTCGGGAAACACAACAACCGCACGCTCAACAATTGTATACGGTTCGTTCGTATGAGAAATTTACCGGTCTCTGTGTTTCCTCCCTCCTACAACATAGATCTCTTCAAGAGCCACGTTTACTCCTTCTCATCAAAAAGACCCTCCACACAGCATTCTCAAAGATGACGCAGGCCCTAAGGGAAATTATTCACCCCAGGGCGTCCTGAGTCAAGAAAAAAAATTGTTATTTGCTTTTATGACCGAAATTTGAAGCAGTGCTTTTTTATTTGAACAAAAGTTAACGTTTTAAAAAAGGGTCGAATCAATTCATTTTTTAATAGACCGTTGATGAGTTTCGACCTTCAGTTATAATTCAGTGAGTTGTAATTAGTTGGGAAACACTGAAGTGGTAAACCGACAGAAGTGAGTTTTGGGCGTGTCTGTGTACTGTTTATGAAGCTCAATTCTGTCAATATGGTCAATGGCTATCTGCCGCAATTAATAATAATAACAATAATAATACTTGGACGATTTACATAGCGCCGTTTTTGTGAAAAATCACCTCAAAGGCGAACCACATGGGAGCACCTTACCCGAAAAAGACTCCATTGAAATACTTGGGGTAAGTATTTCAGACCAGATCAAGTATCGGGGTTCTATAGAAGCCCGAGTAAATCTGGCTTCCAAGAAACTGGGCGTCTTCTACAGAACTAGCAGTTTTTCAATAGTGACCAAATGCTGATCATATACAATTACAAATAGGTCCAGCAGTTGAATTTGGAAGTCACCCCTGCGCAAAGGAGGGCGGTTCGTCTGATTGATGCCAATACGTTGTTAACAGACTGATTGCCATCTCCAATGCACAGACAAAATGTAGGTATACTGAGACTGTTCTACAGACATGTCAATGGAGCTAGCAATTTTTGTTTAAATTGTCAACTATGTAAGTTTTCTTTCGTAAGTGATGAATACAAAGTGGTTTTTTAATTAATTTATTTAAGTATTTGTTTAAATTATCTACCCGTTTTTGTGTAAATCGGCTCGTATGTGGAACGAGCTACCGGCATCTGTCATTCCTCCTACATTTAATCCAGGCCTCTTCGAGGCCCGCATTAACAAATCCCTTCCTACAGCCCCCTCCATAATACGTCTCACGACATTGCTCGACCGGGTGTCACATAAAAATAAAAATAAACTATCCTAATGCTGCTGGAATTTACTAAATTCTTTCCTGAACAGATGATCACTTTCATTTGGGAGTTGAGCGACCGTTCTTCCCAACTTTTCGAATGATCAATCTGAGGCACCGATCAGCCAAGAATTTGCTCTGTTTGCCTGTTTCCAAGCATTTTTATCTTTGAACATCCTAAATTATCTGTGAAGGTTCCCGCCCACTTTCATAGACAATAAAACGACATCAAAGTAAAAACTTTCAATGTAAAATTAACAGAGATGAGTTAGTAATGTATTCATTGTGAATACACATAATTTGTTTTAAAAACTGATACATAAACCAACATTTTATACTTCAAAAAGGAATCCGTTAAAATATGTACAGAATAAGGTGTTATCTTGACTTCTGCTAATGCCACGGAAGTGCATTATTTGTTTCGTACATTTGACATTTGAGGTTTCTCCTCCGGGAAAAGCAAAACATAATGTATCTTATAATTAGTAAAATACGCTAGGTTGTCTTCAAAATTTATTCAAAATCTACAAAAAACATGTTTTTGATATTCGAAAACGGAAATAAATCTTTGTCATTCAATATTTAGATCGCGTAAAATGGATTGCCTACATCTGACATTTCGGTGACATTTTTTCATCCTGTTGATACTTTTTATAACTAGTCCTCTGCTGAGAGGCACTTAATCCCCAAAAATCGATTTCCTAAATTGATCGTAAATTTGATCGAGAGTTTCAATGGGAAGAGCGTATTTGTACATTTGAACAGCGTTGAGGCAAAATTTCGGCTCAACAGTTGCTCAGTAGGGTTGGGAAGAACGGCCGGAAGAGTTTTATTATAAATGTGCAAACTGTCGACAGCAATTTTCGTTAAATTCAAGAGAGCACTTCTATGGATTATATCTCCAGTGTTTTAAAACAAATTTAAATCTAAAATTTTACGTATTTCGTAACAAGATAAAACAAATTTAACTTTTACTTTCCTGTGGTGTCAACTGAGTTGACATCGTCTCTAATAATAAAAATAATTATTTGCATAACACCGTTTTTGTGAAAAATCACCTCAAGGGGGCTGTATAAATATTACTTCATATTCTCTATCTAATTATGTACAAACAGATACAGAAAAACATACTTACTGCAGCTGCAGCTGGCAGGTCGCTTCAGATGAACACAGTTTTATTAGAAAATTTATTTATAGAGATGATAGTTTTACATTGCTATTTGTTGCTCCTTTTCTATTGATGTTACATTTATTAGAAGATTGGTGGCACAAGAAGAGTTGGTATTTATTCGAATTATTTATAATTTTTAGCAGTGGAGAATATTTATAAAATGACCTTTAAAGCTTAAGAAAATTTTAATACATATTAACATATTTTTTTATACATTATTTTTACACTGTGGACGCATTTGCGCACCGATGCGTGAAATTTTAAAAATAAAATGCAAAATGAGTGCCTCAACACAGGCTAGCCTAGTGCCTAGTGCCTAGTGCCTAGTGCCTAGTGGAGGCGGTTATGTGAAACTTCAACTTGCATTTCTGTTCTTTACATATTTACCTACTGTTATTATATTATTATTTTTTCCTTTTTATATCTCTTTTTTTAAACCACTGTACACTTACATTATTATATTATATATCTATTTTATAAACCACTGTACACTTACATTATATTATATATCTATTTTATAAACCACTGTTCATTAACATTATTATATTATATATCTATTTTATAAACCACTATACACTTACATTATTATATTATATATCTATTTTATAAACCACTGTACATTTACATTATTATATTATATATCTATTTTATAAACCACTGTTCATTACATTATTATATTATATATCTATTTTATAAACCACTATACACTTACATTATTATATTATATATCTATTTTATAAACCACTGTATTTTACATTATTATATTATATATCTATTTTATAAACCACTGTTCATTACATTATATTATATATCTATTTTATAAACCACTGTTCATTACATTATTATATTATATATCTATTTTATAAACCATATACACTTACATTATTATATTATATATCTATTTTATAAACCACTTTCATTACATTATTATTATTATATATCTATTTTATAAACCACTGTTCATTACATTATTATTATATCTATATATATCTGTTTTATAAACCACTATACACTTACATTATTATATTATATATCTATTTTATAAACCACTGTACACTTACATTAATATTATATATCTATTTTATAAACCACTGTTCATTACATTATTATATTATATATCTATTTTATAAACCACTATACACTTAGATTATTATATCCTATTTTAAACCACTGTACACTTACATTATTATATTATATATCTATTTTATAAACCACTGTACACTTACATTATTATATTATATATCTATTTTATAAACCACTGTACACTACATTATTATTATATATCTATTTTATAAACCACTGTACTTACATTATTATATATCTATTTTATTATTATTATTATATTATATATCTATTTTATAAACCACTATACACTTACATTTTTATATTATATATCTATTTTATAAACCACACTGTTCATTACATTATTATATTATATATCTATTTTATAAACCACTCATACACTTACATTATTATATTATATATCTATTTTATAAACCACTGTAACCATTATTATATTATATATATTTTATAAACCACTGTTCATTACATTATTATATTATATATCTATTTTATAAACCACTATACACTTAGATTATTATATTATATATCTATTTTATAAACCATGTACACTTACATTATTATATTATATATCTATTTTATAAACCACTGTTCATTACATTATTATATTATATATCTATTTTATAAACCACTGTTCATTACATTATTATATTATATATCTATTTTATAAACCACTGTTCATTACATTATTATATTATATATCTATTTTATAAACCACTATACTTACATTTTTATATTATATATCTATTTTATAAACCACTGTACACTTACATTATTATATTATATATCTATTTTATAAACCACTGTACTTACATTATATATTATATATCTATTTTATAAACCACTGTTCATTACATTATTATATTATATATCTATTTTATAAACCACTATACACTTACATTATTATATTATATATCTATTTTATAAACCACTGTACACTTACATTATTATATTATATATCCATTTTATAAACCACTGTACACTTACATTATTATATTATATATCCATTTTATAAACCACTGTACACTTACATTATTATATTATATATCTATTTTATAAACCACTGTACACTTACATTATTATATTATATATCCATTTTATATATTTTCTTATTATATTATATATCTATTTTATAAACCACTGTTCATTACATTATTATATTATATATCTATTTTATAAACCACTATACACTTACATTATTATATTATATATCTATTTTATAAACCACTGTTCATTACATTATTATATTATATATCCATTTTATAAACCACTGTACACTTACATTATTATATTATATATCCATTTTATAAACCACTGTACACTTACATTATTATATTATATATCCATTTTATAAACCACTGTACACTTACATTATTATATTATATATCTATTTTATAAACCACTGTACACTTACATTATTATATTATATATCCATTTTATAAACCACTGTACACTTACATTATTATATTATATATCCATTTTATAAACCACTGTACACTTACATTATTATATTATATGTCTATTTTAGTTATAGTTGAACTTAATTACAATAGAGATATTATTATCATATTATTATATAACCTATATATTATTCATTTTGCTTTTGGATAATAGCTTATTGTACTATCTTATACCTAAATACAAGTAGTGGTGCTGTGCTGTGGTCGTTCGTAGCATCGGGATGGCTATTAAACCATTAGTTTTAAATCTATTGCTTATACTATCAGTGGAGTGCATTTTATTAGCGAAAAATTCTTTGTAAATTTGATATAAGGCATTTCTTTTATACTATTCTGTGATAGATGGTACATTAAATTCCAGAAATATCTCTACAGTAGGGAAAGTCGTCTGGTTATTTAATGATGGATTTATTGATTATTAAAAAAAATTACTGTCTGTAATTACAATATATAAATATACATCGAACGCAACAAAAAAAAAACAAAGTTTTGTCAATATATCGTGAAAAAAATATGACAATTTTTAAACACCGTAAAGGAACCGTTCAAAACAAGCCTGGAGTTTAAGATTTATGATAAATCATTTTCAGTTAGAAAGTGGATGGAAAAAAACACGAGCAAGCTCCAGAATGACGTCATCTTGATAGGGCATAGTGACTTAAATACTCCAGTCTGACTGGAAAAATAGCAGGGCAGTGAGTGGCTCGCACTCTACAAGGGCTGAAAAGCTGTGCCTACCCTAAAAATAGAACAAACTTCTGATAAAAAAATATTTTTTCCGTGAATTTGGTGTGAACTTGTGTGCTCATTTATTATTCATATTAAAAAAATTCCGGATGGAAATAATAAAATTGACATTTTCAATTATTCAATGCACTATTCATTTCCGATCTAGAAAAGTAGGCTGTGTGTAGCTACCTAGAGGTCATAGAGCAATTCATTTATTTTATTTACCTTTTTAATTAAGACTGGGTCGATAGTATAGTACAAACCCAATCTGCCATTTTATATGAGATATATGGAAATATGAATAGAGTAGTGAATATAATAAAAAAGATTGAATGATAATATCTAAAAAAATTGGAAAAAAGCTGATGTAAGCGTGATGAGTGAGATTAAGAAAGGGACGCTTAGATACTTTGGGCATATAGAGCGAATGATAGAAAAAGAATCCTGGGACGACCGAGGAAGACATGGAACGATCGAATGAATCAAAAGCTTCGTAGTCGGGCCATGTCAGAAGTCGGAATAACAGAAGAGATTGTATGAGACGATATTTGAAGTGTGTGCAAATATCGAGTTGTTTGGCGGTCCGTCCTCTCTGCCTACCCCTGCGGCGTAACGGCGTGATGTTTAATATGTTTATTAGTTAGTTATCTGATACTTCAGGATTTTGGCATAAGTACTGGACAAACATTGCAATTTTGTTAATTCGGTTAAATTATGAGCGTAATTATTCGACGCGTGGCTAAGTGGTTACGATCCTTTCTTACGAATCCGGAGGTCGCGGGTTTAAATTCCGCGGTGCAAAAGTAAATTTTATTTGTGTTCTCTCACAATTTATTCATTAAGAAAAATAAGTAGCATGTTTGCGGCACGTTCCAGGGTGGTATATACTGTCAGTATCGCCTTGGTGAAAGACTACCAGAGAATCAAAACGCTGCTTGAAATGGCTTTAGTCGTGTTTGGCGACCAGATCTGAATAGCCAGATACTTTTCTACCTTTCTCTTCACCATCTATTTCCCCCCCTCAATACTTCCAGCCTCACAACATACCCCATTTGGGAATGCCATAGTCTCACTGGCTCCAGACGGTTGGGAGCAGCTGGGACTCTTGTTGGAATCACATAAAATTTTAAAAAAATAACCCACCAGTAATGTCACTAATAAAGTCAATTTTATATATCGAGTTTTCCTTTTATTAAAACAAGGTAAATATCGATATTTTTAAAGAATGTCATTCACTGGATGACAGCTGACAGCTGACAGCTGTCATCCGAGAGAACGTATTTCAAGCAATGCGCAACGTTTCGGAGATTATCCACGCGCAATGATTATTGCTGACGCGGGTGGTTACTGGTAATTGCTGGTGCAGGTCATTGATTATTGCTGATTGTTTTATATTGTTTCAGGAATGTCCCTCAGGAGTGGTGGACGAGGATTGCTTCAAACATATATTCGCCCAGTTTTTCCCTCAAGGAGGTAATAACTTTATTATAATATGTTAATAACATTTAAAACTTAAACTCACAAACACTTTTGTTTGCAACCTGCAGAAGCTAATCTTCTTGCCAATCTGCTGGCATTTTGATTGGTCGAGGGTCCGGCTGGGGAGTCACAGAGTCTCTCCCGATTTGGCCCGCCACGCAGCTTGTGGGTAGACGCGTCCACCGCCAAGACCACCCCTGCTAAGTCACCTGCCGTAGCGAACCATTTGGAGTGACCCATGGCAAAAGTTATGGTTATCCGATAAATGGTTCCCTGGACAGCAATATTTTAATTTTATTTATCACCACTTACTTTTTTATATCCCTCACCGTAAAACCAATTACAAATAAAACTCTTTTATCCACAGATCTACATGCTCATTCAACTTAAATGATTACCACATTGATATTTTTAACTCAACTATACGCGATATTAAATTAAAATCCATTACACGACCGCTCTCAAACTAGATAACTTAAACCACCTTTCCATCTACTCTAGTCCTTTGTACCTTTATCCCACTCCTATGTTCCCCTCCACCCTCCCCTCTCCTGACTGACATAGTTTAAGCTGATGTAAAGCTGTATATAGACATAGTATTTATCATCAGCAGTGGAAAATTAATAATTGACATGATTTATTGTTTTTATTGTTATATGTATGTGTAAATTATAGATTTGCCTTTAATTTCCCCAAAAATGAATTCAATAAAATAAAATAAAATAAACGTTATATTTTCACTGTTGGCAAGTAAACCATATGCTTGTCGCAATGTATCTGAAAAAAATTAACTTTGTAGGCTTGTATAGAATTTTTTAACCGGTTTCAATATAAACATCATTCTGATATAAATAAAAATTAAATTATTGTTCAGAGTATTTTTCTTGATTTTTTCAGATATTTAATACAACGGCCTCCATGGTCGAGGGGTTAGGCTCTCGACTACGAATCCGAAGGTCGCGGATTCAAATCCTGAAGTGAATTTTTTTATATTAATTTGTGCTGTTTCACAAATGATTAATATAAAAATAATATGTAGTATATTTGCGCACGTTCCAGAGTGGAAGATACTCTCAGTATCGCCCTGGTGAAAGACCACCAATCAGAATCGAAATGTTGTTTGGATGGCTTTTAGCTGTGTTTGGTGACCAGATCTGAATAGCCAGGTATTGCCTACCTTCATCTTCCCCTTTTCCTACCCCTCCCTAATACATTCAGCCTCACAACATTCCCCAATTGGGGATGCCATAGTCTCACTGGCTCCAGATGGTTGGGAGTAGTTGGGACTCTTGTGCGGTATTCATATAAAAAATAAATAAAAATAAAAATGATGATGAAAAAACTTACATACGACAAAAACTGCAATACAAAATATGAATTACTTCAGTCTTTGTGTTTAATTCGTAGAACTCCATTTAATTTTTCTTTTAAATAATGTAAATCAAATGTCACTATGTTAGTATTATTTTTTTAGAGTATTTAAGGTTTTTTATTATTGTGACAGCTGTTTCGGCGTCCAAGGCCATTTTCAAACTGTGGTTGTATCATCGTAGAAATTCGTAAGATTGGTATGTTTATCTTTTTAGTTTTGTCAAAAAGAGTCACAGTTAAATTGAGCCGTTGTACGGTTTACCAGGAGTCGTACGCTCACGACTCATCAAAATGAGCTGGTACAAATGAACGGCTCGTTCATGAACGACTCATCGCTAAAACGATAGTTAGAAAGTTGGGAGAGGAACAGTTGGTCCAGAATATTTCATGTTGATTAAATTTAAACAAATACGCCTCTCGTACTGGTATATAACAGATGTATTGCGACAAGCGAAGGGTTAAACAAACGAGTAGGATAACGCGAAGAAACTAAATATGATTCTACTTATTTTTCAGATGCAACGAAGTATGCTCATTACGTCTTCAACACCATAAAGCGAACGCAAGGCAGCAAAATTAACTTTGAGGTGAGTTTAAAATAATTATTTTATTATACTACCGTGAAAAACTGCACAGGTAACTTGATATTAGACTGTTGGTATTTAACCAGGGCGATACTGAGGCTAATTTGTGGATGGTTTATAAAACTTGGATATTACGTAGAGTGGTTGGGGCATTTTACACAATACCCCTCTCATTTACACATCATTTCATGAATCGCTGTACTCCGGAGTTAATATTGTTAAATATCCCTAATCATTTCCTACGCTGTCCCGTGTGCGTACCTTTTACGATCCGCGCCGCCTGTTCAAATTTGACTTCCACCTGATCGACAACCGCTATCGCTATATTAGACCGCTGATTTACTCAAGTCCGCCATCGCAACTCGCTACAAAAACGTCTGCCTGTGAGTGAAGTGAAGATTGATGAATTGAGAAGATAACTGGGCTTCAAATACCTTTGGTGAGTCCTTTCCATTTACCGTAAAACAAATTCTCTCCTTAGTAGAGTGATCACTCACAAATTATACAATGTTCCTTCGAAATTACACAAATTACACAACAGAGAGCATTCCTTTCAATATTCCTGATAGACCTATGACAAAATTATAAAAATATAATTTCCAGATGATACTTTTCTTCTATTAACACGTAATGCCCGGAGGGTCAAAATATGACATAACCAGCGGTGATGGGTCCAGCCAGATCTATATAAAAAACGAATTATACCACTTTTTAAGATATTTTTATCCATACTTTACTTTCATACGATCTTGTTCAAATCCTCATAATATCTCCAATAAGTTTACTGTAAAAATCGTTATTTCGTTTCTTACCATTACGGAAGTGGAGTGAGCACGTATTGAAATAAAAAAAAATTATGTGAAAAGTTATAAATTGATGAATACGCGCAAATTTTTGACAATTGCTTGTTGGTGGGTGTAGTACTTGCGCGGCACAGTGAGCGACAAGAATGGAACGACTGCGATAAGCCGAGCAAGACACAGTTTCGACGGCGATATTGCGTATTTTATCGCGTTTTTATACACAATTATACTAATAAAACGTATTACCGTGGTCCGATAACATTTGATAAAAAATTGGACTAAAGGAAATTAGCCTGAACGACATGTCTCTGGC
>JAHDVE020003945.1:0-17065 GCA_022606495.2 Halesus radiatus
GAAGGCTTTTCCAGCGTGCATGCTTCATTTTATGTTTACAAACGAAGAGTTTCACCACCCAAAGACCAGAAAGTCCGACCTGTTCACCTCCTTAGATGATTCGCTTCTAACTATTTCGAATAATGTTCTTTACTTTTGGCCTATGCACTACTCACACTTTGATGGTACAATTGCGTATAATACTAAAGGCTACTTCATAGGGTACCGAAGATCAATTAATCTTCCGGAAAACGAATAGCTTCGCAGTACTTTCTACACCTATTTTTTTGCGGTTGGAAAGAAATATGGCGGAAACAGGGGGGTGCTGAGAATTGTCGGTCATCTGATTACCTTACATCTGTGCAGCCCGGAGATAAGCTCCGTACAGCACACATGTGCTACCTGTAAGCTGTTGGCGTGGATATTCTCCAATAATAAACTCCTTAAAATTACCCTAAAATCTTGTTAAACAGGGATTAATTTTTTAACGATATGATAATTTAGCCCCTTTGACACATGGAAACGGGTTATTGCTACGACTCGTTCTTGAGTTCAACAGCCCGGCTGTAGAACGATTTGGCGGTCTCTGCACTTCCTCCTCCCCATAACATGTTTTCTCCTTCCTCTCCTCAAAAAAATCCTTCACACAGTATCCTCGAAGATGACATAAGCCCTGATGGAAATTATTTTCTTCGAGGCCTCCTGTTTGGAGTTAATTCAAAAACTAAAATAAAAACACTAACAAAAACAACAGCTAAAGTGACATACATGGTGTTTCATCTTCAGTCCAATATGCATTTGAGAAGACCGTTATTGTTATTTTTACACTGTCTTAGATTCTTTGAAATCCAGTATTTTTGTTCCCAATTAGACTCTTCGTTCTCTCTTTTCTATGTCTAAACATTTCAGTAGTTTGGAAACAAACATCGCCTTCGAGTTTCATTGGAAGAAACTGTATTTTCTAATTGTATACTAAAACTTACAACTACAAAAATGTACACTTCCTTACTGCATCACGTGTACCTAAAAAGATAATTAAATAAATGCCGTGGTTTTCCACTGACAAGGTTTGTCTGTGCCCCAGTAACGGACTTCCGACGTGTCGTCAGTATGACGGGTAATTCAGTTTCTTCCACCTCTTCTGCAGCAAGTGCTTTCGCTTCTTCTCAGTACACTAACCTGGTGACTTTATAATTTACTTCTGATTATATATTAGTTTTCTATTCGTAGATAATAATTGTTCATAATAAATTATGGATTACACTAGAGCATCGTCGTATTGGTGACCATGGGGTAATAATAATATATGTTCTAATTCAGATTTTTGTTATTCATTTATTTTTATTTATAATTTCTTCAAAAGATTGGTATTCACATTGTGGCGTCATTATTAATAAATTAATTAAAAATTAATTTGTAATCACCACTTTATTAATATACTCGTATACATACCAAAATGTTTTGAAAGCGAAGCTTTCCTCGTCAGGACATACAGAATACTAAAAAATAATAATGTTTAGGCAAATGATAAACATAGAAAACAATAATGTAAGAACAGACAAATTATAAACATAAACAAAAATTGATTAACGTGTTTACGTAATTAATCAAAAATGTTAATGATTAAATATTATAAAACATTGAATAACAAATTTATATTAGAAATTTAAAACGAAATTATTCATATTATTAGTATTAATATAGAAATTATTTCTAGAGACAGCTATTTTTTGTTAATATTTGATGATTACTTATGTTTAATTGACTATTAATACTTTTCCTAATTTTTTAAATTTCAAATTTGTTTAATTGTAACCGGTTGTAATTTTTGTAAACTTTTTTTTTATCAAAAGATTGATTTGTTTCCAAAATACTATTTAATATTTTATTTAATGGAAGTATTCAGTACACTTTCTTTTTTTTTTGTGATGTTTTGGATTACATAAAGATATTATTAACAAATCTAATCGTTTTCAAGTAACTAATCGAATTCTGAGAATTTTGTTCCTGGTTATTTGTAATTTTGTTGACCTAAAGTTCTTTTTACATATTGGAATCGGTAATATGTACTTTTACCTGAGATTTTTTGTGTTTCTAAATTATTCAGTTTTATTTAAAACACCTTCTTTATATATTTGTAAATTTGCCGGTTAGGATTAAGGGTAATTTTTTTCTTCAATTTATTTTTTATAACTTATTGAAAAGTTTGTAAACCTCATTGTAATATTTTAATCGTTGAAGAAGATAATATTAACACATCCCAAATGAACCACGAAACCGAAAAAACAACAGAGCGTAAATTGAACTGGTCTCATTAGATAAGTTGGTTAAGCGGTTACCCCGGATAGGTAGAGATCCTGGGTTCGAGTCCCAGATGCGAATGAAATCTTTTTAATTTCTGTTGTTTTTTTTCGGTTTCGTGGTTCATTTGGGATGTGTTAATATTATCTTCTTCAATGATTAAAATAATTTTTTTACTTTAAATTCGCATTTATTGTAATTTCGGTTAAGATATCAAACAAATGTTGAATCAAAAATATTTCAGCCAATATATGAGTATTTCAGAAACCAACAATTTAGTCATTATCTTGATTTCTAGCATCCCTGTTATAACCCATTTATGGTATATTGTGTTACTCGCGTAATCTGTTATTCATTAAAGCAAAAGACACTCAACTCGCTAGAGAAGTTTATTCTGCTGGAAAATTAGCATAGATTTCACATAACGGGATTTAGTGAAACAATTTGCTCAATATCTCCTCACAGAGAGATAAATAGTTTATAAAATTAGGTCCTTAATGCGTCTTTTGTTAAGTAATTTTCCACAATTTACGTATTTTGTGGGGCTTCCCCGTATTTGGTACGGCTGAGTGAACAATGATGATTTTGGGATATAACGCAAAACCGAGATAAAATTAACAACGTTGAAAATGCATTTCTTAACCGTATATGGGATGTACATAATATGATGTTGATTTTCGAAGAAAATTATTTTTATTTAAAGAATTCAAATGTTTACCTAGTTTTGATCTTAGCACTTTTTTTAAGGCCGAAGATTCCGAGTACAATTTTTTTTAAGCAAATATAAATACGAATTTCCTCTACTATTCTATTTCGACCGATATAAGTTTTCAAGCAGGGAACTACCATTTGCCTACGTATTACCAGTTATTTGTATAAATCGCGAAATATATGCTTTCACAAGGAAATTAAAGACGTTGATATTTTTTTATAGCAACAGAGATTTTTTTGTTGTTTTTGTTGTTAAGTTATTTTATAAAAGCTCGCGTGTCATAACTTAAATGTTTATAACTTATAGTTAATCTAAACACCCTTTCAACTATAGGTCTAAAATGCCTTATTTCTTTTCTTTTACACACTAGCTGATTTTTTAAATACGTTACCTCTTTTATAATAATTTTTACCATATTACTCTTCAATTTTTGTTGAATTTTAATTATTATTATGTAATTAATATGTTACAAGCATTTAAATTTAACGATACCTAATCTGACATAATATAACACAGAAATATTTTATTGTACATCCTGTCACCTACCTCAGAACAGGTTTCACATAGCGAGGTGCGTAATGAAAAACACATAATATTGTACATATATTTTAAGACGTGTTATATGAAACTGCAATATTATATATAAATCAATGGAAGTCTGTTTGTCCCCGATGTTTTCGAAAAACGCTGGACCGGTTTCGCTTAAAATAGCACTTTTATTTTATTAGTGCAGGGAAGGTTTAAAACGTAGTTTGAATGGAATCCAATATGGAAAACTGTTGCTATAACGTTTTAAAATTAGTATGAAAAACATTGAACCCGCCATGTTTTATTTAGGTTAGCCCATAGATATAACACTCTGGTTAGCCACAGATTGCATATTCAAAAGAAGGTTTTTTTTGTGTAGAATATTTTCAAAATGGAAAACACGAGTAGGTGCCTAGTTAAGAACTTTATGATTTAGATACATTTTGAAAAAATAAACATTTGGAATGAAATAATATATTCAAATGAATGTTTCTTTATTTGGAGATAGTTACTTTCGCTGTCAAATCAATTATTGTACCCGAGCAAGGCCGGGTACACATCAGCTAGTATTTCAATAAACGCCAATTTATCGGCACCGAAACTGAAACTGTACAACTGATGTGGATAAAATTTGAATGAATGCATTTGATAAAGGTACATTACATTGAAGTTAAGAGTAAGTTGTATTCGAAATATAAAATTATTTTTTTCGAAATATTATTAAATTCAAGTTAGAATTCAATTCAATTCAAGTTAGTTAGTTTTGGTTCTGACCAATTGAAAATTCAGAAATATTGAAAATGCATTAAGTTAATTGACCTCCCAACGGCGAACTGAAATGTGTTTGTCATTTGACCTATCAGAATTTGCTAAGGTTTATTTTTTTTAATTTAAAGAAAACAAAAATTTACAAGTACCACAAAATTTATGTAAATATTATAATTAAATCCCGTTCATACCAGAACACGCAATACGTACAATTGAAATACCCTGTTAATTTGTCACATGCGAACATAATCACATTAGCGCTCGAATCCATATTTTTTCTTCGCATAATGTATCCATGGCCAGGCCATAAAATATTTTAAAAGCTTTATTCACAGACGAGGGGATTAATGTGTGTTAATCCCTCGAGACCAAATTTTACTTTCTCTAAAACCTGAAATACGTTTATTTGCAAATCCCTAACGCCATCAATTCCGTTATTTATCTAGCAGCTTAAAACACTTATTTCCCGACACCCACTCGAAGAGCGTTATTGAAAAAATGTGAGCGCTAATTTTATTTGCGACCTTTTTCGTACGCAGAGCTTTCAGGATTCAAAAAGCTGGCATCACGAGATGCACATTTTTATTCGTGTAAATCTTCCAACACTGGAAGGTTTAATTTGATTACTGAAGAATGTGAGCAGAAAACTTTATGGTTTCTTTTTATATGAAAACTATGCAAGAGTCCCTTCTGGCCAAAGCGAGAGAAATCGTGGATCCCCTAATTGTGTTATTATATATTATTTGGAGATTGAAGAGATCTCCGAGACAATTGTGTGAAAAACCATGTATGATCGTGTTTAAAAAGTTGAAATTCTTAAAGAATGCAAGGCTGATGTAAACATAGTGAGCAAGATTGACGCTTAGATGGTTTGGGCATGTAGAGCGAATGAACGAAGAAAGGATTTTAAGGAGAATATATCACGCGAATGTGAATGGAAGATGAAGCCGGGGATGACCGAGGAAGACATGGCACAATCAAGTGAATCAAATACTTGAGTCAGGCCATGTCAGAAGTCGGAATAACAGAAGAGAATGTATGAGACGTTGTATGAAAGCGTATGAAGCAAGAATTGTATGCCAAGATCGAGTTGTTTGGCGGTCCGTTCTCTCTGCCTACCCTTGCGGGGAAACGGTGTGATGGTTAGTCAGTTAGTTAGTTTGTTAGTTTGAAGAGAGTTGGAAGGGGAAGAAGGTGGAAAAAGTTGGAAATATCTGGCTATTCCGATCTATCCACCAAACACCACAGTCGTGCTACCTCTCGATTCAGAATAGTGGTTTTTCAGCAAAACGATTCTACTTATATGTTTACTTTTATTTTACAAGCAATTATTATAATATAAGCAAAAAATATATGTAGATTGTGCATAATATAGCGTCAAGTAAGAGTAGTATGTACTCGCATACTGTAAATTATTAATACATTATATAGTTTCGTGAATACCTCACTCGAGAACCTGTACTGAGGTATTCATATGCTTTTAATACGATACAAGGAGTATTAATTTTACGGCCTCCATAGTCGAGGGGTAAGGCTCTAGACTACGAATCCGAAGGTCGCCGGTTCAAATCCCGACGTGAGCAAATAAATTTTACTTAATTAGTTTGTGCTGTTTCACAATTAATTCATTTAAAAATAATATATAGTATATTTGCGCACGTTCCAGAGTTAAAGATATTCTCAGAATCGCTCTGGTGAAAGACTACCATTCATAATTGAAAGGTTGCTTGAAATGGCTTTTAGCCGTGTTTGGTGACCAGATCTAAATATCCAGGTATTTACCCACCTTCCTCTTCTCCTTCTCCTTCCCCTCCCCAATAACTTCAGCCTCACAACATTCCCCAATCGGGAATGCCATAGTCTCACTGGCTCCAGACGGTTGGGAGCAGTTGGGACTCTTGGGCAGTATTCATATAAAATATGCACATGAGCTTTAGAATCAAGAAACAAACGCATAAGTCTTAACATCTTAAACCTCCAACGTATGATGTAGTTTAAAACAATTACAATATCTGTAAGGTAGTTTTTTAAATAGTTTTTACAGTATTTTTGTGTTTTGTCATCGTCAGACTAGGCACATGCACGTGATGCAGTGGTCAGTCAATAACATCAAACGATTAAAATACGTATCTACGATATATACCTATATATGTAATTTTCATTAAAACTCGTAATATTACCTTTTAAAAATCCAATAACCAAAGACAATAGACACAATCGGGCCGACTTATGTTGAGATTCCAATCGCCTATCTAAATTTGGAGAAATCAGTATCAATTTTTGGTAGAAATATCAAATAAACAATTTGGTAAACTACATATACAATAAATTTTCCAAAAAAAGCCGGAACATCGATATTATAGTGACGAAAAACCTAAAAGTCTAACTCTATGATATGAGAACATGCGTAACCGTTACTATCAAATATTTGTTTTTTATTGCACAAACTCACATTGTAAAACTATCTAAATAAATGTTTAAAGATTTGAATAACGCGCGTCAAGCAATTGGAACGTGGGTCTAAAATAACAGAAGTTCTTGCTTTGAAATTCTGCACTTAGATGTTTGTTTTAATTCTATGTATATTTAAATATTTACAACCCTGTAAAAACAGCTTGTGATTTATTCACGATCGTAATGAAAATAGTGCAGGGGAAAACGGGTGTGGAATTCGTGGCATTTTCATTGCTCTGTTGGTGCTTTCGCTTTAAAACAAATGCATCCAGCGGTGTTGAGATAACGTGCATTTTATCACGCTGAGTTATATCCCGCTGGACTCTAATTGGTGCGGCAGATTCTTTGGGAACGCTGAATAAATTATTAGTGAGAATATTTTAAACTTCGTAATACTTTACTTGTAATAAGGAGGGACTAAATGTAGTCCGTAGAGGTAATGACTTTTTTTGACACAACATTTTGACGACCTAATTGATTAATACAATATTTCCGATTCGTCGGCGAATATTAGTATTTTATCTTCATTGTATGTTAAAATAGTGGATATATTATTAGACTAGTGCTTGCACATCGTTCTAGAGAAGAAGATATTTTCAGTATCGTCTTTTGAATGAAGGGAAATGAATTTATTACATTTTTTTTTTAAATTCAATGTAAATCAAATTTAATAATGTTATTATTAAGTTCTGCAAGTATTTTTAGTTGATATTATTGATATTTTAAACTTCAATAAAATAATTAAAAATTAAAATATTTTCACTCATATCTGATAATAATTATTTTTTTTATTTTACATAGTATATAATATGTTCAATATCTTTACTGGTTTGTACAACACTTAACCCTATGTTTATATATATATTGTACCAGACGTGTTTAAACTTATTGTTTGATCGTCGAATTTTCATTTTTCATTTCTTAGTTTATTATTGGTCATGAAGTGACGAAACATTTAAAGTTGCTGTCTCTAAATTTACAGGTTCTTTATACAAATAGAACGGTGTCTTTGCGATCGAAGTGATTTTGTTTTTTTTTTGATTTTATTGATTCTTTCGTAATCCTCTAACTAGGGCTTTGCAATACCCCTCATGATCTAGCTGACTAGTACTGTGGCTCTTTAGCCTTATTACTATTACCATCTGATGGTTGTATTTACTTGACTGAGTTTATTTTACATTACGTGTATTTCTTAGGGAAAAGATCTTAACTGGATAAAACAACCCTTTTACATTGTTCGAAAATTGTCAGACTCCGACGTGGTAAAATACCGTGTTGCGAGCTCCCTTTCATTCTTATCATTAGCATTATTATCGATTGTTATTCTTGTTATTCTTATAATTTAGTTGAAATTGAAAGTGTAAATCTCCTCAAAGCGGCATAATAAACCTTTTGAATAATGCCGTAATGAGGAGATAATAATTTGTTAATAATAATTTGTTTTAACCTTTTCATGTTTATTGCTCCCTAAGACCAGATAACGAAGCCACAAAGCGCTATGTTATCTGGACGTGGGAAAACATTGACAGCAGTAAACACAGCTAGAATTAACCTGATCACTACACAAAACCTTTATAATTTTTTCATGTAATATCATGTTAAAATGTAATTTAAATGTCGAAATTCAGGCGTCCGCCGACCTTAAAGAATTCGACCAAATGAGCTCCCGACAGTTTTACGCTCAAGGAGAGGGGTAAAATGCTTGTCGCATTCGGGAAATCAAATAAATCGGCCAACTTTGAAAAATAAAGCAGTCATAACTTATCATCACAACTTGTGAGAAGCAAAACAAAAGTCTTTTCTTCGCCGTCACCCTCTACATAATTTGCTGCCTCGCTGTCCCCCTCTGCCTGAAGCAGTCCTGGGCCTACGTCCTCGAGACAAGAGGAAGTCACTGCAAGGCCAGGACCTGGCAGAGGAGGGGCCCACCTAGTGCCCCTCACATAGACCACTGGGTGCGTGAGGACCAGCACCATCCACCTACCATACAACCCTGCAACGGAAGAGAGTGGCTCTGGATCTAGCACCTACACAAAATTTACAGTCTTGTAACGACACTAGTTGCTTACATATATAGTACATTAAATTGTTTTTTTGTTATTGTTATCTTTACTTGCTTTGTTACACTACATACATTTAATATTATAAGTAAAACTTCGCGGTAAATGTAGTAATTCCATGCTTCAGATTATTTTTATTGTAACTAACTGAATGTTTTATTGTTTGCTTAATGCTTTGCTTCTCATTGTTAAATAAAAATAATATGATGGCTCTTATGATACTACTACTACTTAATTATCATGTTTATAAAATTTCTGTAATACTTACATAATGTGTCCGTGTGTTGCATGTAAATGCTCAATAGGGCGTTAATAAATTAAATAAATAAACTACACAATCACATTTAAAAACATATTCTCATATTGTAGAAAAAATAACACCTTTTTCGCACTATTTTAATCAAACAATTGTAAAATTGATGCCTACGAGTATATAGATTGTGCAAAAATAATCCTTCTCTATCTACCAATTGAATTTAATTAATGGATGGTGGTGAAAGGATGCAAAAAAATAGGAACCGAAAAATGGTAAATAAATTGATCATATTACTAACTAAATAGGGAAAATCATTGTATTGAATACATTTCCCTGAAAATCGAGTCGTTTATCATTCCCCAGACAAAGGGTTTTAAATTTTTCATTTTGTGTCCGAAAAACATTTCCCCTAAAAACATTAAGCACATACCTGTATTTACTGGAACTAATTAATTATTCACAACGACAACATTATCAGGAGAATTTATCAAATGGTGTAAACATTTGCATAATTCCGTGCAAACGATAACATCCCAACGAGAATAGTACTCGTATATTATTTTGTAAAACGAGGTGAATACATTAGTTGTTGTTTGGTGAATGTGGGGGGTTAAAAATATCCCTGTTGGCATTAACAAGTTGACTCGGTCCCTGTTATAGAATTATTTTGGTTTCTTTGAGTCTGTCTGACACATTGATCAATAACATTTTGTAAATCAATATTTTCTCATACATTCTCTGTAGAAAAACACTATCATAATATGATGTGAGAGAGAAACATTTTTCTTCCAAGATAGGAACACTGTTCTTAACTGCTTTCAGCTAAACGAAAATATCGTTTGAAGCTGTTTTTGATATCGTAATAATAATTTCTTCTCCTTCATCCGATGGCCAATTCTCTTGGAGATTCGCTTTCATCGGAGTCATCTTGACCCTCGAAAATGTGATAATCATAATTTTTTATCGTATCATTAGGGTCGGACTGCGATTCATCAAAATTTCGCTTTTTTTCCACTAGAATCACAAAACCCAAAAATTTTAATGGATTTTCTTCACAGTCAAATACATTTATATACCTTATTTATATTATGTGTATTTAATTTTTTAACTAACACTGTGTACAGTGTATATTTATATAAATGACGTATCACAAAGACTTAAACTTTTCCATATTAATGATGGTTACATATTTTAGTATAAACATACATAAAAAGGTTTCTAGAAATAATTCATCTTACTTAATTCAAAGATCGGGTTCATACTTTAACCTTTTTGAAAATTTCAGCGAAAGCATCTTCTTCTTAAAGGCTATTAATAGCATGGGTAGTTAGTAGTTAGTCCTGAAAGTAAGGATCTTTAAATTAAATCTGTCCCGGATACCTTCGAGATCAAAGGCAGCTTAATTGAGTCGGGAACCGAGCGTTTCTTACCGCTGGTAGACCCTGTATTAATTTGGAAAGACCGCAAGCGATTTCTCAGACTTACACAAAAATATGCTTTACGAATTAGTGGTCTTAGCTTTACGACCTTCATTTATCAAGTTGCTTCATTGAATCTCTCGCTGTGATGGAAGAACTTCAAAGAAGTTGTAAGTGTTTTAATTTGGTAAAACATAAGAGGGTTTTAAAACAAGACTCGCGATAACTTCATGCAAATCATTTGTATTCGCGCAAAAATTAAAATACGAGTACATCAAATCACATCTCAATTAATTATAAAATATACTTTATTTTCACCACTTTATAAATATGCATAAAGTTGTAGATGTTTATGTATATTTATAAAGTGTTGTAAACAAAGTATATTTCAAAAGTAATTAATTAATTATGACGCCACAAAGTAAATACTAATCGTTTGGAGAAATTATAAATCACATCTTGTTTGAAAAGTCAAGCAATACTTTTTGAGGATCGTACCAAATATCTCAATCGTTGTACTTGACTTGCATCTATATTGAATACAAATCATTGCTGAAGGTGATGTTTATGGATTTCCAATAAATATAACCAAAACTAAATCTGTTTTAACCAACGATAGAAAGTAATTAGAAACATCTAATATTCTAATACTCGAGAAATAATATGCATGTATTCACGCGTGTAAAAATCCTAAGATTATTGAATCTTCGCTCCGTGCACGTTTGAAGGCATTTATCTAAACTTGTACTCAACGCCCACGTTTTTTTATTATTTATTAACTCTCACAATAATTTCCCTGGAGGCCTGCGTCACCTTTGGGGATGATGTGTGGATGTAATCCAAAAAAATACAATTTATAGTTATTTGCACATCAGTGAAGAGCAGATCTTTTCATAAACACATGCTCTAGCGGATTCAAATTACAATTCAATTAAAGCAGGTAGATTTGCATCTCATTCATTTAACACTTTCCATTGGTGCATGTGGATAAGTCAAATTAAATTATTCGCAGTAGTTTTCAATCATTTTTTTTCAATGTTACCTTAAGTCCCCTAAAGTCTATAATCTTCCATCTCTACGTAGCCTCGTGCTTCAGAAATATGAAAGTAAAGGTTGGGGACTTTGATTTAATAACAATTTGCAAGCGGAAATGCGGTCAGATAGATTTATGAGTGGGAAGACAGAGAGGTTGATTTATGGTACAGATAGAAAACAAAGCAGCGAACATTTCTTCCTCGACTTCGACGACGAAGCGATGGTTTTTGGTTGTTGTTTTTTTAAAATGCTTTGACTCTTTTAAGATCGGCATCTTACTTCATCTTAAAAATTAAATGGGTGCTTAATCAATTAAATATATAACGCGCTTGAAAAATCCATTGTGCGTGTGTGTGTGTGTTTTTTTTATTAATATAATATATTTTCTTCAAAAGTTGCGTAATCACTTAACAAAATAATAATAATTTCTCTTGCAATTTCTTCAAACGATTTGTAACTTTGTGGCGTCATTATTAATTAAATAATTAAAAATACACTTTGTATACACCACTTTTATTAAAATATATAAATATTTATACATGTTACGACAGCAATGCTGTCATTCTCAGGAATATATGTATTCACATGTCTCCTTTATATATATTTTTTTACAATTCAACCAACCGTAAATGTTTCAAATATCAACCTTAATGACAGCATTGCTGTCGAAACATGTAGAAATATTTATGTTTTAATAGAAGTGGTGTATACAAAGTATATTTTTAATTATTTAAACAATTTCTCTATTTAAACCGCTGTTTTTAATATATAAATATCTCCCTGCTTCATATTTTATTTTTATGGATTGATATTTACTTGATTTTATTTATATTACAGATAATTTACAAATAATTTTTTTTTATTCAATATTAAATGATATGTGTATTTTTTTCATTGTTTTTTTATATTTTTAATTAATTACTTACCTACTTTCTTAACTTATTTTTAATTTTTGGTTATGTTTGTGATTTGTTCTATTTGCAAATTATTTCTCTATACTTTTAGTATACTGTTTATCTTGATGAGGCTAGCATTACTTCTGAAACATGTAGATATTTATATATTAAAGACGGTAGCTTAAGCAATGTAATTTTTATTAATTTATTTTATAATATCTACCTAGCTACTAGTTAAATAACTTAATGCACAGAATTTCCCATGTTATGTAATGTTACCTAATGTATGTTTTAAGCAGTTAAATAGCTTATACTTTAATATATCCACAAAATATCAGAATAACATTAAATCCTAAAATTAAGCACCAAGCATTCTCAACATACCTACTAATATCTAGGAAGAACTTACTATAACAATCTTTCTTCAAATCCAAAAACTATATCAAATATTCATGAATTGCAATTCCAATTGAACTTATTACATAAAAACTATTTATTGTAACGGTCCTTCAGTGTTTGGGGTAATCCGTAGGTCGCGGGTTCAAATCCCGGCGTGCGCAAGTAAATTTTATTTATTTAATTTTGTGCTGTTTCACAATTAATTCATTTTAAAAATAATATATAGTATATTTGCGCACGTTCCAGAGTGGAAGATACTGTCAGTATCGCCCGGTGAAAGACCACAAAGAATTGAAACGTTGCTTGAAATGGCTTTTAACCGTGTTTGGTAACCAGATCTGAATAGCCAGGTATTTCCCCACCTTCCTCCTCCCCTTCTTCTTCCCTTCCCCAATACCTTCAGCCTCAAAACATTCCCCGATTGGGGATGTCATAGTATCCACTGGCTTCAGGCGGTTGCGAGCAGTTGGGACTCTTGTGCGGTATTCGTATATAAAAAATTGTTATTATAATTTATTTTTAATTCTTTTAAGTTTTTGTTTTCTATGATTATTATTAAAACTGAAAACAAATATTACTAAAAAAAAACGTATTTTTCCGTCCTGTGTTATAAACTAAACTACATTTTTTATATGATTTCATTATTTAAGCGAAATACCCCCACACACAAAAATAAAAACCTTCTATATTTATGGCTAGGAACACCTATATTATGTTTTCTGTACTATGCTGTATTTGTATTACTTATTTGTAAAAAAAATCATTTTCTTTAATGCGACTAGAATTGGGAAGGGGAGGGGTAATATTTTAAAAATGTGGTCGTAGATGTTTTTAAGTAAATGGTGACATATTTGTTTTGAAGGCGTCGTTTATGAATAGTGTGAACACTAAGTATAGGGATTGGTTATGATTTGTATTGAATTTTCTCTCCATTCGTCTAATTAAATAATTAAGGGAACTATGGTAAGGAAAATATGTTTCTTTTAAAATGGAAAATAATATTGACAAATCTTAAATTAGGATAAGATATCGATGAAGATGACATAAATTGAACTGGTCTCATTAGCTAAGTTGGTTAAGCGGTTGCCCCGGATAGGCAGAGGTCCTAGGTTCTAGTCCCAGATGCGACTGAAATCTTTTTATTTTCTGTTGTTTTTTCTGGTTTCATCTTTCATTTAGGTTATGTTAATATTATTTTCTTCAATGATTAAATATTACAATGAGGTTTTTAAATCCCAATAAAAATATTTAATAATTAAGAATTGAATATGTTTTCAATTTGCGATCACTAAGCGGAGCGTACGAGTTTATTGATGTAATAGTTACGTATGTTCTTTATTATTTATGGGGGATGTTGCACATACTGTCTCTGAAACCTCTGCAATTTTTTTGAAATAAATTGGTTAAATATATATTTTTCGTAATAAATACATAAAAATTACAGATTTTAAACCTTAGTTTAACACCCCTAGTAGTCAGGATCAAGAATGTATTTTTTATTTTTTTGTTAACCCAGTCCAATTGGATATTAATGATAGTGAATGCACGTCAGACGAAACTTATTCAATACTTTAACTAAGTAGCACTTAGCGATATATATGATTCCTAAGTGTTCTACATCAAAGTACGTTTGCCCGAGATCTCAGGGAACTTTTAATAATGTCCATCGAATTAATCACCCGGTCCATGACATTACGTAATAATAAAAGTGCTCTATTCAATTGTCATTTGCCTATTTCTGAGCATTTTAAGAAATCCTGTGATAATGTGTCCGTACATTTGGCCCTAATCATGTTCGCTGGTAAGTGATCACAAATCTTTCAGCATCCAATGCGATCCATTACCAGTTCCGCATGGGAAGAGCCGTCAGTAAATATATCTATCACTTCGGATGTAACATTTGTCGACAGTCTCTCTCCTTAATATCCTCTAATGGTTTCTTCAGTGCGTATTCCTTGCCTGGTTCTGCTTTATTGACTAGGTTCCGCAAAATCAAGCTATTAATAACGTACCAGTGGTAAGAGAATGAGAAGTCGCCAAGTATTTATTTTGGCTATCGAAAAGAAAAGGGAATCGAATACATTCCTTTTATTTTCGATTGCTTTTTTGTTGTTGGTTTATTTGTTGACTTTATGACTATTCCCATTGCTGTCTTTGGCTTTATTTGAAAAATAAATTGCATTATGTCTATTTCTATGAAAACGACGTCAATGACAAATGAAATATAACCAAACAAGGGTCACGACTTCCAAGTACTAAATGTCATATTAGTCTCTGTATTAGTTATCTAAAAACTTAACTACTTTCAAATTTCATTAAAAAATAAATTTATAATATCTCGTGTTAATCAATCTTTACAGTCGAAATCGGTTTTACTGGACATGCTTTAAACCCATTCACGGATGTAACCAACAATAAGCCTCCATATAGATATATAAGATATACATATCTATGTGAAATCACTCATGTATAGAATACGTGTGCTTTACGGATATACGAGTAGGTACCTACTGAACAAAAATTCATAATGGCTCAATTCTGTGATTAGATTTACTATTTGTTTTATGAATGAAAGCATGGTACTTTTTAAGGTTAAAAATATATTAATACCGCACCTCAAACATCTAACTAAATATAAAATAACACGAATCACTATCAGAATTACCCCAGAAAGAAGCATTTCTCCAAGGTGTCAAAAACAAGAACAAGTTAAAATTGCAGCTATTTTAGTACCACAAATAATTATTGAAATAAATGCGGCGACATTCGTGAGGCACTTCTCCGTCGTTTCTATTTTAAAACTGTCAACGCAGCAATTTAAAAAAAGTCTAAAATCCAAACGTCGCGTCAGAACCATCTGTCTCTAATCTGAGAAACAAAAACTTTATTTCTTTCCGCCCTTGGAAGAATCTTTTCATAATTTTCTCATTAAAGCGAAATCATTTTAAGTTCTAAAGCTTTATAATGAGAACACTTTACTTGACAATAAGAACTGAAAACTGTTAAGTTTCACAGTTTAAGAAAGGGTTGCTAATGAACTTATAATGAATATAATAGTGTCTGACTTTGATTTTAAAATCTCACAACCAAAAAATAGTCACCTTGAAAAGTGAAGTTCAGATGTTTCACCGACTCGCCCGCTGCTATGTTTAAACGTTTTTTTTTTTTATGAAAAACATCACTTTTTTTAATATTGTTAAAAAGTGTTTCAATGCTTATGAGTTCTTGATGAGCTAAGATCAATAACTAAGATATTGTATATCTTTATTAAAGTCCGTAATGATGAAATTTAATACAATGAACGATCGATTTGACATGAATGAATATAAAAGAAGGTGACTCCCATGGCAAAGTGGTAAACTCTATACTCTGGATTCAGTAGGCATAGATATTAGATAATTTTCGCTATGTCTTTGCTTTGTTTAATCCTGGAAGACTAATCAAATTTTGTATACGAAAAGACTAATCATTATTTGTCAATTTGACTAACACTACCATCGACCCTCACAAAATACATTTTTTGTTTAAGATTGTTTCAAATATGTATGTTATTTTATAAAATACCTTTATACAAATGGTAATATATAAAAAAAATATGTGTGTTACTTAAAGTATTTATTAAAAAACGACACTAATGCATCAAAGAATTCACCAATTACTCTTGCAATCATAACATATACCCACTAAGAAAAATTACTCCACTTATTTTTTTTATATTCCTCTACTGACATACAAAACAGATTTATAATAATTAATTTAAATATACACTTCATTTTTTTATTAATTGATAAACTAAAGTTTTTTTTAAGACAAGATTTTTGTGCATAGCGCAAAGGGTAACAATTATTTTTATAAACAATAATTATTAGCCTGAAACACTCATCCAAATTGAAAAACCTTCCGAGAAAAGATAAATGTCGCCGACAGGACTCGAACCTGCACCCTTCTGATTGCCGGTCAGATGCTCTACCGTTGAGCTACGTCGGCTTATCGCAAACCCGCCAAGTTTATCAATATATACTAATGTTTCATTCAATAATTACTGTTTTTATTGTATTTCACCTGTAAACAACCAACTTTATTAGTATGAGAAAGGCTTTATTAGTATGAGAAAGGCTTGTAACGGCTAAATCCCTCAATAGATGCAATGCTATGCACAAAAATATTGTCTTAAAAAAAACTTTAGTTTATCAATTAATAAAAAAAATATTTGACAAGTTAAAGCATTTTTCACCAATAATATGTAGACATAATTTATC
>JAHDVE020003946.1:0-35600 GCA_022606495.2 Halesus radiatus
TATATAATTTTTCAAAACCGTTAAAGTTTTGAAAAAAATATAATATATATTAATATATTAATATATTAATATAAAAAAGAAATATATTTTTTAATGTAGAAAACAGGAGAAACACCAAGTCAACAACGAGCCATTCAAGTGTTCATTCGTGTGCGTCCAATCATCAATTCGGAAGCGGGAACCGACGAAGTTGTCTACGTTCAATAGGATGTATTACTTTCAAACGCTTATCTCATTCACGATTGTTTCAAAAAATATTTATAACTATATAGAACAAAACTCTTGCCATATCCGATAATTTAAACACCATCCAAACTACCTTTGATTTCGCCTTCAAGCAAGGCACTAAGCAGTGCGAGATATTCTCAGCATTCCAGTCATACATCCCACGGATCGTCGAAGGGTATAACATGACAATATTCGCATATGGGCAAACTGGCTCAGGTATCTCGATATTTATGGATAATAAAATACATATACAAATCATTCAACAAAATAACAGGCAAAACATACACCATGTTCGGAAATGATTGGGAGAACATGATATCAGGAACTTCCAGAAATGGAGGCCAGCAAAATACATTTTTCGAAGAATTGGAGACAGACTAAAATTACGCAGGAATCACCCCTCGGGCGATTTACCAACTCTTCAAATCCATCGGAGAGTAGTCGAAGTATCGCATCTTTTGCTCTTTTTTGCAGATATACAACGAAAAGATCTATGATTTGCTGCAGGATGTGCCCAAGCCTCGATCACTCAACATCCACGAGAGCAAACTCGACGGCATCTTTGTGGAAGGACTGTCGGAGTATAGCGTTACTCATTATAACGACTGCTTGCAGCTGATGAAACGCGGCTAGAAGAACAGGATTATAAGGCATACGTCGATGAATACCAAAAGCAGCAGGTCGCATACCATCTTCCAGATTTTGCTGGAATCCGCCCATGCAGACGCCAAGGGCATCTTCAAGGTACTTATTGTGAGATTGTATAGAAAGCCAGACTCAACCTATGTGACTTAGCAGGCTCTGAGAAGGTTAACAAGTTCGAGCAGATGGGCAACGAACACTTCAAGGAGCTGAAGAACATCAACCAGTCGCTCAGCACGCTCGGTAAAGTCATTTACAGTCTCTCGACAGGAGGCAAGAGCGTCGCTTCATTCCGGGAATCGAAGCTGACCCGCTTACTTCAGGAGTCCCTCACGTCAAACACCTTCACTTTCATCATCGGCAATGTATCGCCTTCTGCATCCAACATGGACGAGACTATCAGCACATTGAAGTTCGTGGAGCGGGCGAGACATATAGTTATGAAAGTCAAGCCGGTAGAATTCAATGGACTTAACTCAGATATGGTATTGAAGCTACAGAAATAGGTGATGTATTTGAAAGAACTTCTAAATATGAAACGAAAGGGTATGAGTGCGGCAGATATACACGTCAAGCTCATGAGTCTCCAGGAGGAGAACTAACGCTTAAAAAAATCCCAAGTATCTATTGCTGAGGTTGAGAAACTCATGGACGAGAACCGTCGCATGAAGATGGAGATCCAAAAGATCCATCTCACTATGTACAATAGCCATAGCGAAGATAACTCTGAGACCAAGTCATCTGTGAGTGTAAATTCTGCCTCAAGAGCTGCTGATTAAAAGCGTAGCGATGGCTTCTCAATGCAAATAGACATCAGCCAACCAGACTTGTTCAGGAAAAAGGTTGATAAGTAAAAAATCATGAAGAGTAGCTTGGTGAATGCAGGTCAGAACATCTTGGACAGCTCAGGATTTGGTTCCAAAATCCCTTCGACAAGATAGGATAATAGCCCATCGAGTCCGCTCCTCACCACTAAAAATAGTAACAACAGCTCGGAGCACAAGAAGGAAAAGAAACGCATTCTGGACCGATTGGACGAACTCGAGAGGATCCAGAAATTCAATGAAGAGAAATTAGTGAAGGAGTTGGACGAGATTTCTAAAAAGCATGGTGCCAACACTCCGAAGAAGACCCCTCAGGATTCCATTATTCAGACCCAAAAGAAACTGGGTAGTTATGAAGATAAAATCAAGAAACTTGAAGCAAAGCTGTTTAATAAATGATTTTATTGATTTTTTCATTGATTTTTTTTTATTGATAATAAGCTATACAAACATCATTTAATAATAATATGATTGTTCTTAAAATTAATAAAATATAATCTCTATGTTTGTGCTCATACTTTAAAAATTGTAACAAAAATAGACTGCAATGAATTTTTGAATAAATTGTATTAAATTAAGAACAAAAAAAGCAAATAATGATATTAAAAAAATATGAAGACATTAAAAAATAATAATAATACCATATATTTATTATAATAATAATAATAATCATATTATTTTTAACTTATTAAAACAACACTTTATGGTCATAAAGACTGAACTGTGCATATATAGTTAATGGAAGATTTATCCTGGCAGAGGCCAGAGATACATCGCTAAGGACGGCAGAGTGTCTCTCTTCCTCAGCAAAAAAGCCAGAGTCCTCGGCCTCAAGTAATCAATCACAAAAGACACAGAATTACAATTCTTTACCACTCTGTTATTATTTTATTCTTTGAAATCAGGAAGGTGAAGGCTCAGAAAATCACTTGGACTACCGCCTGGAGAAAACTGACAGGCAAGAACAAACAAGGCGATCGTGGAAACAAGAGAAAGAAGAGAGTCTTCAAGATCGAGAGAGCTATCGAAGGTGTCGCCCTTGACTCCATCAACAGAATCAAGAACGCAAAACCAGAAAACAAGAAAGCACTCGCCCAAGAGGCCGTTCTGGAAATAAAAGAGCGAAAGAAAAATCTGCTCGACAAGAAGAGAGCAGACAAGAAGGTGACCACCAAGGGACAAGGCAAGGCACAGGAGAAAGTTCCCCAAAAGGCTGCTCCCAAAAAGAACGTGACCAAGAAAGCTGGAGGCAAGTGATTTGAATATCTTGACACTTTTACCCATAGTTTTTATGAAAAAAACATCCATATATTTAAATTTTGCCCCAAACTATGGTAATTGTTTGCTTATTTACTTTAAGAATATTTTTGTTCAATCAAAACACCCAGATGAATTGTTTATCATTCAAAGATTTCCCAACCTGAATTGTTTAAGTTAGCATTTAAAGTTATGCATATTTAAATATATGATACCAATCTTGGCTGAAAAATGATAGTAGTCAAGGGTTAGAAATGCTAAAGCATATACTAACCACAAGATATAACTGATCACTGAAGTCATGATATCAGTCAGAATACTTACCGCTTCGCAAAAGGGCTGTCCTCCGAGACCATCAGATATGGTGAGGGCTTGCGGCAGGCGTGCCGACCACACCCAGGTCCACGTCGCACTGATATTAAGCTCCTTGATCAGCTACCAGGCAGATAAGATATCTTGTCAATATTATAGTATATGTATTAGCCTTGTGAGCCACCTCGCACGATCCACCTGAAGGAACGGCCAGGGACACACGTTCCCAGGTACCGGGTGGACACCCAGCGGGCACTGGGTGCATAAGTCGGTAGGTGGCTCCGAGGCTGATCAACTAACCCAGGGGGAAAAAAACGCACACAAACCCCACACAGAATGAAATTTCAAGGGAGCTCAATTAAATGATGCTGCTGCCATGCCTGTGCTGCCCTGAGCACTGGTGACATCAGTAAGCAGCAGCGAAAAGGGAAAAAATGAAAGAAAAACAAAAGGAGAAAAAGCAGTGACTGCTAATCGAGAGCTCAGACAGAATGGCGATCCAGCCCTAATCCCTACAAACAAACCAAGTGGGGGGTTAACAAGGGGGCTGATCCCAACAAAAAACACGATAAAAACAAGAGGAATTAAAATAAATTAAAACTTACTCATTCAAAAAATATACATTTATAAAATACATATAAATAAGTGTTATTAGTTGTATATAGCTACTATATACACTTACAAAAGCTATTCAAATTCTGCCAATGAACAGACTTTCCTGTCATCAAGAAAAATACATAAAGTAAGTTACCACGAAATGGGAATCTCTATTCCCTGCAAATATTACTTGTTAACCTCTCCGCAATGGTTTGAGGCGATTCATCCCAAAGATCTGATACCACAGATCCACAATAAAAGAAGTGTTTACGGACCATATGTAAAACAAACAAAAAAAAGAAAAGAAATAGGTTTTCGAACTTTTTCTATAAGTAAGTATAAGTTAATTATACAAATAAAATATTAGTGAAGACTGGAGATGGTTGACTTGGAGAGATGAAGGAGAAGAATTTTCCGTTAAAATGTTTGGAATTGACTCGTCTTCCAACTAAAATAAAAATTTGGAGAATTTTATCTGGAGTCGATCTTTGGTCTACTTGAACTAGTCATCTTGTCACTCGCTGACTTCCGTGATCCTCATGAAGCAGAAGTCCTCATGAAGCAGAAGTATCAACTTCTTGCATTAAAATCGAACAAACTTGAATCCTAAGAGAGAGTTCCGCCTCTTTCAATATTAAGAAGTTCACTACAATAAAATTGAACTTAAGAAACGTAAGTGAATATTGAAACGTTATTCACGTCTTTGAATACGTAAGTGAATATTGAAATTCTATTCACATCTTGATTCAGTTTAAAAATAAAAAATTTATATCGCCCATTCCAATCATCATCATCATCATCATGATACCAATCTATATATGTACATAGATTATTATATATTATAAAAAAAGTAGGAGAATTAAGTTAAATAATTCAAAATTATCAATTAAGAAAAAACTCAGATATGAGACGATGTATCTCAAGTGGGCAGTCCGAAAATACATCATAACCTCCATTTATCCGAACAAAAGTTCGACCCTCTATCCTTACTTTCGAATCCTATAAATAAAAGCACAAGCACATTAAATTATATTAATATTTTAATTATAGCGGTATACGTAAGTCGATAGCGTAAAACTTTAAGCATCCACTCTATCTATAACTGCATTTTTTGTTCCAGACACCACCGTGATAGGGCAGTTTACCTCTTCAAATTCAGTCCGGAGATCAATGCTTGACGCTAATATATTTTTCAACATAAACGCTCTCCCCGTCATATAAATTGGATTCAGGGCTCTTTTGAATTAAAGTTGCTGAGGATTTCCTTGAAGTGAACTTTTGGTGATAGCATACCAATGCTTGAAGGCTTGGTCTTCCACAATCCTCTCTCTTCCGCTGTACATAGCATCGAGAGTCTTATACACTCCTTTCAAAGGCTCAGGCAAAGCACCAGAAATAGGATTAATCAGCATGACCTTGTTTGGTTTGAACCAGGACACATTGTTGATGAGATAGGTCTGCGCGATATAAGTGCCGTAACCCAGTCCAATGATATAATTGGAGTCTGTCAGTAGATTGATGAGGAAAAGTTATCGGTCGAGCCGATAAAAGAGTTTATCGAGGAGTTCAGCCATGTACAATGTGTCGTATAAATTAGTCGCGTTGTAAATGGTATATGCTTGACCTGGATAGTTGAACAATAAGACTCGCTTGTTCGACGTACCTTCCAATAAATCTTTGACCACCACCAAATGTTCGAGGAAGCAATCGAAGATATCGTGGATTACAATCATGTTCTGAACCGCAGCTCCAGCCTGCATCTCTCCCCCAAACATTTTGCTGGTGAGGAGACAGTAGGTGATGGTGGTCCGCTCGTCGCAGATTAAGGTATCAATTATGAAGTTATTCTTCATGACTAGCTCGGGACATTTGCTGATAAGACAGACCTTCGAAAGTTCGATAGTAGGTCTCTAGATGATTCGATACTTTTGACTCGCCTCCACCAAACATGAAGAGTTCTCGAATGTATAGATTTAGCGGAGGAACGGATTTTTTTAATGACTTGGTTCTTGCATTAAAAGTTTGACAGGATGCACTTCACTCTATTCTAGTTGTTTAACCTTTGAATAGTATTGATGATACTTCTATTTAAGGTCTTCTATACAGCTGCCGCGGATAGGTTCGATTACCTCCATAAGTTTGGTCTTTCCAGACTCATCATTATATTATAGCCGAACTTTAGGTTTCTTTTGCACCGTCGGAGTGGGTCGCCCTTCGTCCCGCTGTCGAAATCCTATTTTCGGAAGATGTGAGACTGAACTGGCTTTCTTCGTTCGTGTTGTTGAATCCTTTGTTTTCTGTACGGTTTGGACCATTATGACTTTCTTAGATGAAGTGTCTGATTTTCGAGAACTAGAGGGCCGCTTCTTCTCACTTGAAGTGTTACCTCTTGGTTGTTATAATGTCTTTTCTATAGCAGGCAGCTCATATTTTATTTGTTATTTGTTAATCTTGAGGAAATTCTTTGCTTCTTTCTGTTCTCGCTCTTCAGTCTTCATGCTGTCTCGCATTGTATTTCTTCTTAAAGGAAAATCTGGCTTGTCCTCCGCAATACTCGCGATGGCATACTTGGATAACGTGGTTGGGTTAGCCGATCTGTTCTCCACCAAAATTCCGTTTGCATCAAAGTCCATGCTCTTGTTGATCGTGTTATAAAGAAAATGGCATTTCTTACACACTTTTTTCATACCTTCGATTTTTAACATCGCCATTAGAACATGGTCTTCTTCTTCGGGGGGCTCAAATACCTTCTTCACAGCTGCCCCCGAGTCCGAAACGATGACGTTCATATCCTTCAGTCGGACCAATATTTTTTTAGTGTTTTTCCTGAGCTTCGTAATAATTTACTGCGATACCTACCTAAGGGTTACCTGGCCAATTTTCTTTTAGGCGTCGCTGCGAAGTAGGATATTGCAAAGGTCTCCTTGGCATAGCTCGATGCTGTTTTCGCTGGGAAATCTGTTCAAAGGGACTGGCTTTTGCATCTTCTGAACAGTGTGATTAAATTTTAATGCCTCATTGTTATGCGCTGAGTCTGGGATATTCTTTAGTTTTTCGTACAGCCTAGTAAAATTCATGAAGTCAATTGAATCTCCAGCCTTTATTTATTTACTTTCTATAAACTTGCGAGGAACTTTTATCATTACACTAACAATCCCGATCATGATGGGCTCTCTGATTTTATTGAGAGCGTATTTAATGATCACTCTCCGAGGAGTGCATTTGGTGGAGTTTTCCAGAAAGTCTATGACTTTGACTGCGCATGTGAGCATACGGTGCGTGACGTTTTGATCGTAGACCTTCGATACCTCTCCGGTTTCCCCAGTTGTAAATATTTTATCTTCATCGAAGTTATGGTAATTGACGTCATCTTCATCGGGCATGACTCGCTTTAGGAAATTGTGCCTATAATTCAGGATGTCGGAAGGCTTTTCTGCAAGGGAGTAATAAAATTAATGATGCCTGCTGTTGTTGCCGACGGGTTGTTGGACCAATCTCCAACCATCGGGACAGTGTTCCCCGAAGTACGATCGACTTGTTAAAGTTTTAACGAATTCTATCAGCTTAATGTTCTTCGGACTGTGAGAACCTTTGAAAGTGATGCTTAAATAATTATTTGAAGAGTCAACTTGCTTATCGCTTAATGCTTCTAAAATATCATCCACTGTCGCGCTGTTTCTGATCGCCTCCTGGAAACCCATAGCCCCTACCAATTGTTTTACTATTTTGAGGGTGGTCCGATTTTCTTTTTTCTTTCGGAGAATGAGGTGATTGCGTTATTTTTCGGAGTTAAAAAGCCATTACTTCCACTCTCCGTCTTCACAGATGAGAGTGTCAGGAATCCTGATGTCGCTTCTCTTCTCTAACTCCCTGAGAGCAAATGCTTCGAAGAAGTAAAGATCGGATTAGAGAATGACCAGATCTTCAGTATCTGTGGCTACATACATTTTATTTTTTGAAGATGAGGATGAAAATATCTATATTATTTTTATTTTACAATATTAGTTACAAATATTATAAAATGTGCTTATTATGTGCATATATGTTCAAATAAAATTCTTAGACATATGGTGAGTTCATATTTTTCCCAATATTTTGTACATATTGTTATATTTTGTATATTTTTTTAAAGCAATTTATTGAATTATAACACAAACCATAATTTTAAATAAAAAATATAAGCTATCAATTTTATGTCGTATTCCTATCCTGATCTGTTTCCTAGTATTTCGAAAAAGTATATTAAGACGGACTATTAAACTACTCTACAACAAAATCACAAAACCATCACTCATCTTTCATCACTCCTCGAAGACTTTAATCTGGAAAACGAGCTTCTCACGAAGCAGGTGACTGCTCTCGCCATTTAAAACAGATTACTTAAACACAACAAGACTTAAGCATCGATTCGCCTCAAAACAGACCTTTCCCATCATGCCACAATGAGCAAGAAGGAAAACCCACGAAGGGATGACGACCAGCAGACCAAGAAAAAACAAATAAATATTCAAACAGAGAATCCCGAACCGATATTGACCCCGAAATAAACAAAATAAAATCAACCCAAGATTCACCATAGTCCATCACCGAAGAAAAATTACATCACATAATATACCCAGACAGAATTATCTCCAAACTTTAAAACTATTCAAAGAGAGGTGTCTCCTCCTCGAGGTCGTGTTATTACTGAACAGACACCAAAATTGTATGAGGTTTCTGTATCCACGCTGGCCATCCAGAAATAACCCAGTTCTTAGCCTAAAATAGACGTTCCTCCAATTGGGATAGCTGACACTAAAATCACTTCCGATACTGTGTTGAAAGGAGTCAATGAACTTCCTCTCCTTATTCCTTACCAACACAAATATCGTTCCCCTCTTCCTGTCAATATGACTCAACCTTCAATAGCCATGAATACCTTGCCAGTACAGTTTAGTTACAAGAGTTCTGACCCCAGTATTCATGCCAGGATCAATAATAACGTAACAATGACAACGAATACGGCCGGAAGAGATTCAGCACTCAATAGAGAAAGCAGTGGAAAGAAGCGATTCCTCAGCTTAGTTTCTAATAACAGGATAAGTGCAACAAAGAAACCTATTTGAATCATCAAATAAATTACCAAATTAGTTCTACATGAAAACGAGATGTATATAAAAATATATGACAGTTGATCAGTATAGAAATAAAAAATTTAAGTATTTTTTAAATATCATCATAATCACTCAACATTTTATGAAAACATAATGAAAATAAAATACAACAGTAGTTACGTGAGATTTTGGTATAAAATTGGATGTTTGTAATATTGTTAAAATAAATATATATCGACATCACAAAAAAAATCAATGGATACATTAATGTCGTCAATCTTTTTTAATAAAATATATTTTTTTTGTTAATATTATTTTCGAACATGAACATGAATTAAAAAAATAATATATCTATCTAATATCTACTACGTTTAATAAATAATGAATCAACGCAATAGGGGGGGGGTACTTTTTTTTTTATTTAACAATTTAAAGATAAAAAAATATCATTATGAATATAATATTTCGCAAAAAAATATAAACCAATCATGTCCTGACCCACAATAATTTCAATAAAGCGAAACTAGCGCAGCCATAATCGCAAGAAGACGAAACAATATGTTCCATTTATTAAGACTTGAATGCGGGACTAAAATAAATCTTGAAAGAACTAGCAAGATAAAAATAAGAGTTCGAGAGATCCTTTTCATTAGCCTCCATAAAGGCTCAAATAGAGTTCCAGAACAAAATAGAAGAAAAGGATCTTGTCATAAATCAACTCCTTCTCAACATTAACGATATTAAAATTAACTTTGAAGCGGAGAAGAAGGGCTACCTTGAAAAAATACACTCCAAAGACCGCTACATCGGTATGCTCCAAGAACGACTTCTCGCAGGATACTCCAAAAAAGCATTAAATGCTTCGAAAACCCCCTATCCTTTAGAAAATAAGGGCAAATCGGATGAATTTTAATATCAAAATAATTAGGAAAAATTGGCTTTGAACAAATATATCAATAGCCTCATTCTGCAAAAGTATGAATAAAGACGAAAGGAGGTTTGCGAGACAAGTATCGAGAAGAAATCAACCCATAAATAAAGTAAATGGAACTTGAATAGTGATTCGGAAACCTTTGTGCAAGCTTCCACTTGTGGAGACTCTCCAACAACGAAGACTAGCGCAAAACTTAATTATTCAAGCTCTCGAACCCATATGATATCGACCTAATAAAGCAAAAAGCATCACAAATTACTGGAAATGTATAAATAAGAAGGTGATTTTGAGAAGAGGGAAAACGACAGTTATTCCCATCCATTGCATCAGAGTATCGGGAGTATTGATTCCAGTAGTTCCCATAAATATACTGAATTCTCAGCATTTAAAATTAAAAGTGCTTTCGAATTCCTCGAGTCAGTACCTGATTCGAGTAGCAATTTTCTAAATTCAAATTCGGATACACAAAATAGATGTCGCAATGATCCCAATCTAGAGAAGCTACAATGCTTTAGCTTTTAATGATAATTATTTGGTTAAATTTATTTATTGATTATATTAAAAAAAATACTCCTTTTTATAGATATAAATCCAATATAACTATATATTGTTTCGTAAGTACATTAAAAATAGATGATAAAGCTGAATGTTTCAAAATATGAATGAGAGGTCTTGAGTAGGAATGAAAAGCCAAAGTAAGTAATGTTGGGAATTGTGTTTTTGTTGATAAAATCTAAATGGATTTTAGATATTATATTTTTTTAAATATCTTATTGATATTTATATAACGTGGATTCAAATAAAAAAAAAATACATTTTGGGGTAGAATGTATTTCGAAATATTGTTTAGATTTCTAACTTGGAACAAATGAATAAATATATTGAAGTTATTTGGCCCGGATCCAGCATCTCATATGCATTCATATCCATTGTGCAGATTAAGTATTTATGTGAAATAGGTATAACTTTAATTTAAGTTTTGCAGATATATATATATATATATTTATATATGCATTATCAACAAATTAGTAGTGATTAATCATATCTATTACCCTATTAAAAAAGGAAACATAAAAAATTGATAGTTAATAAAATAACTATTTACAATGCTTTTGTATAATAATAATAAAAAAATAGTTAAATAAAATATGCGAAAACATATTAGAGTATATATATATTTATTTTTTATTAGAGCAATCACTTTTTTTTTTCTGTCATTCGTAAGTTATCAAATCTTACCTAAAAATACCCACACGCTTAAAATAAAATATCAAACAAAAATATCCGTATTATATAAAAGTATGTGTTTTTGTTCATAACTTTTTATTAACAATCCAATCAAAACAAAACAAAAAACAATATAAATAGAAAAATAAAATGGACGGAGAACTAAATTGTTATTTATGCTAAAGAGAGTTTTGCGATTCCAATCTCCCGAGGATGTTGCCAGCTTGTTGTCATACCTATTGCGAATCCTGCATCCGAAAACTCATCAAAACATCGGAAACAGGAGAGGCCCGCATCATCTGTCCCCAGGACCACAAAGAGATGTTTTTCGAAGACAAAGACATCCACCATTTTCCCAAAAACATAGGACTCATAAAAATCATCAGCAGCAAGGCCAAACCCAAAAAGGAACACCCCAAAATATCTGAGGTCAAGGGCACCGAAAAACAAGATAAACTCAACACTGATAGAAGCAAGGCGGCGCCTGCATTAAAAAAATCTAGAGACCACGAAGTTAATTCCCCGAAATCTCAGACTACCGGCTCCAAAAAGAACATCGCTGAATCAAGTGTGAGAGCGACCAGTCCAACGCCAACACTCCCTCCTAAAGTTCAAGCTTGCCCTGTGGCGGCACCAGTAGTGCTCCCATCTTAAGCCAGCTTTGAAGATATTTGTTTGATGCACAATAAACCCCTTGAAATCATTTGTATCGAAGATCTCACACAGATATGTTCGAACTGCGCCCTCTTTGGAGAACATAAAGGCCATCAATTCAAAACCATCCAGGAAGTGAAGCGGGATAAAATAAATAAGGAACAATAGATTCTCAACATTATGGACCGAAAAGATGTTCTGGACAGTCAATTTAAGAGTCAGGAACGCCAAGAGATGGAAGCACGCACATTGCAGCATAAAAAAGAGATGCTGACCCAGGAGATTAAAACAAAATATGCTAAACTTAAAGCAGCAGTAGAAGAATCTTAAAAAAAAAGTATCGACCAGTTGGCCAGGCATTATAAAAGTATAGAAAATAAAATCAGTCTACAGGCAAACAGTATCCTCGGTCCAATGCAGAGCTACAACGGATGGCAGATCAAGGCGATGAAAACCATCGACGAGCTGGAGACACCAGACAACCTTTCAAATCAGATCATCCTCATAAATTACAGACGTACAGATGCGCTGGATGTGGTTGAGGAGGGTAGGCTTATTGTCGCTAACATTGAACAAACGGACAGGGAGATTAACGAATTTCGACAGGCAACTCTGGATGGTATTCACCTCCAATTCAACGATCAGCTCGAAAGAGCTTTAATGGATTACTTTACGATCAGCAACTCTTCCGACAAGAGCATACTCACCATAGAAACAAATTATAAGTCTTTCGACGGTAGACAAAGGATTCCTCTGATGAAGGACTAGTTGCTGCTTGAAGATCCTACCACCACCACAAGCTTCGACAATAATGCCCTGGCTATAAACTCGACGGTGAACGTGGAGTTCTCTCCTTTTAATCCAAACATCTCGATCATTGACCCGTAACCTCCTCACTCCAGCACGATTTTAGGGAGAACAGTGAGCCGCGAAGGGCTTAATCTTGAAATCTCGAGAATGACCGCAATATCTCCTGAACGGTCTGGAGTTTTATCTGCCCGCAGATTTCTTAGTGGTGGAAAGGACCCGAAGTCTCCAAGGCGTAACGAAGGAGGTTTTGCCATCTGTCAGAGCAGTGCGACGAAGGCCCAAGACTGGTACAAAAAGAAACAAAGAATGAATTTGCCTGATAAGTTCGAAAAAGTTTTAGACTTGGTGGCAAGCGATAACACTGAACAGCTGGACTTGACAAATGCAGAGTTCGGAGACGTAGTCATTCTTCAAATTCTATAAATTGTGAGGGGCAAAAAAGTAAAGTCCCTGAAGTTGATTAGAAACAAGCTTACTGACGACATCCTTCCTCGAATTTGGGAGCCTCTCGGCAATATCGTGACATTGAATTTGTCCCAGAACAGTTTCACAGACCGAATTCTGGAATCATTATTCTATAATAGAAACAAAGTACCGCTGCTGAAAAATCTAGTGGTGAGCCAGAATAAAATTAATCAGCGTAATTCAAAGGTATTGTTGGAAGAGATTAAAAAATTGGATATTACGGTATCACTATGATTGTTATTAAAATTATTTTGATATAAGGATAAGCTGTTGTTTAATATGTATATTTAATTGTTGAAAAAATATGTTGTATTATTATGTATAAGCATAGGATCATCCCAGTAAAATTATTTTTTATTTATATTATTTATTCTGAAGTATTAAAGATCAATTAAAAAAAAAATATTTAAAAAAAACATACAGTTTTTGAAATAGTTTTTTTTGAAATCTCCATTTGCTTAGCATGGAACCCAATGCATATCGCAAAAAAGATTCAGATATCATCAAGGAGGCTAAGTCAATCACAAAAGATATGAGTCAGTAAGAACGATTCATCAAAGCTGAACGACATTTTTGGGACGCACTTCTCTACAGGCAAGCACGGAACGATCCCGATCTCAACCCCTCGAGGCTGGTTAGATTTTGCTATAATGTTCAACAGTCGCGTGGCACCCAATGGACACTTTTCTTGATGAGCATTATCTACATGTATCTGATAATCGGTGAACCCAACAATAGACTCGATTTGAATGTGCCACTGAACACGACAATAGTTACTCTCGAATCCATAATACTTTTCTGTTTTTGGGTGGAAATTGTTATGGAAGTGATCCAGAAACAACAGTGGAACTCGAGTTTGTCGAAAAGGTACCATTTCAAGTTTTGGGCGAAAGGAGTTATATTAATTCTACTGACAATCGACCAGATTGTATACTATTCTTTATATAAGACCTACCCCATCAGAGTCTTTAGAATATTGCGAGCATGTAATAACCATCGTGTAAATCAACATTCTTCTGTCTTATTTTTAATTTTCTGTAGTTGTGCCTTATTTTTACGAATCCTTCTGTCGGAAAGCCTTGGAGTCTCTCGTAAATACCTACAAAGATATATTTGTATATCTTATCTTCTACGCCGCCATCATGTTTCCTTGCGGTTTGATAGCAACGCAGCTCATCACAGTGCCCAGCGGGACGAAAGTAGACTTCTACAATTCCAACTACTAGGATGTGGGCAAAATGACCATGCTTATGTACATCCTGGCGAGTTACGACGCCTGGCCCGACTATGAGTAATTAGCAGTCGATCTGTCGCCATGGATGTATATATATTTTGTGGCATTTATCTTCTTGAACTGCTTCTACTTCGTCACCATCCCCACTACTGTCATCTTCGCTTCTTTCAAGTCTTACCGTTCTAAGATCCTGTTGATCGACGAGATCAAACAACAGAACAGCTTGCTACTAGCCTTTGTATGTTTGGGCGAGCAGGACCTGGTAATCAAGTCGGAGACTTTCCACCAGTTTATGCTGCATCTTTACAAATACAAGATCCGAATGATCGATCACATAAAAGAGTTATCTTATCTTATGGATAATAACAACTCTGGGGAGATCTACGTGTCAGATTTTATGCAACTAAGTAAAATAATAGAGCAAGACCCACATATGCGACCCCCGCGATTCCATGACTGGTAAAGATTCATAAAGTTCAGAAGATGGATTAAGCACAAACTCCATTTACGGTAAATCGTGAGGTCAAATTGGTTTGAAATAGCGGTCATTGCTGTAATTCTTGCCAACTTCATCATTGTTATCGTTTCGTTCTTTAGCGAAATAAATGCGTACCTCACAATCGAAATTTTGTTTTTATCATTCTACACTCTTGAATTCTTCTTGAGAATATTGGGGGATGGCCCCGAGAAATACGTCGAAAGTTCAGGTAATTTACTGGATGCTGCATTGCTAGTGACGTCACTTGTGCTGATATTTTATTCTGGAGACAACACCTCGTTGGTTCTTCGAAAATTGGCCAGACTTGTTCGATTGGTTAGAATCACAAGGATCGCTAAAATTCTAATTCGTAATGAATTCTTCAGGACCAAGATTTATTTGAATACTATTTACAAGAAGCTGAGAATTATGTTCGGACAACTCTACATCTGCACTATTGTTGGGCTGAAGATGTTCCCCCTCTTTTGCACGGCCTTCTATATCCTTGGAATCATCGGCATGGAGAGTATGGATAATCGGTTCGTGGGGATTACCTCCTCGCCTTACGGGGTTTATGACAAGTATAGCTCTTTCAGAAGCTTGATTCAATCTCAACTCATAATAGTGCAGATAATGATCGAAGCAGGATGGTCAACTTTTATCTACGATTACGCGTATCGTTATGGTTATTTTCCAGCGATATGTCTGTACTTTGTGACTAGTCACATCGTAGTTGTTATTATTTTAGTGAGTCTGATGAAAGGAATGGCTGCCGACCTCTACCAAACCATCTTTGACCAGTACGAAGAAGTACTCAACCTATAACTTGAAGAGGTGCTCGAATAGGAAAGAGAAGCGAAAAAGAAGGAGGAACTCAACGAGATTCGAAAGATTGTGGAGTCTGGAAGCAAGATGCCACAAGACACAATTAAGAAGAAGCAGATCGTTGAGGCGAAATACGATAAGGAGATGATGATTAAACTCAAAAGACTTCTTTTCCAGAGTAATTTGATTCAAACAGACAAACATCACAAGAAGAAAAAGAGCTCCAGAATTATGTTGCTCGAAAATGCCTCCAAATCACTTGGGCTACTCAGCCCCACGAAACGCCCCAGGCCGGAAAGAGTCGATTCGAGTTAGTCCATAGTGAAGGGAGCATAAGTAGAAATGATAGAATCCGAAGTCAACCTCAATCCTATCATTGAGCAGGACGAGAGAAGCTTTTATTCATCAGCAATCGAAGATGCCATGCTTGAGCACATTAATATTGACTCATAAGAGGAACCCCTTGCCGATGCCCCAATATACCCACGTTTCCTGATCGAATTTTTGGATAAGAAGCTTTAGAAAGTCAACAATAGGCAGGTCGCGCCAGTAAACCTCAAGTTCAAAATGAATAATGAGATGATTCGATAAGGCTATTCTCTCGCCTTTTACAAGAACATGTTGGAGGAACAACTAAGTATCGAGAAACCAGAATAGCAAAGAAAACTGGATTTGCTTAAGGACATTTTGAAACTGGGGCTGACTGACGCGGAATCCATCGAGAAAAAATTAAAGAAGAAATATAATAGAAAGAAATAAGTAGAGGTGGATCCAGTTTTAAGGGGCGTATTCTTGAACGATGTCAACAGTTAGCTCATTCAAAAATTTGAAATCGAATACTTCTCTGATGTTTATGGGAATTCCTTCAAATAAATGAATATTGTAGCTCTCAACCCGATGTTGAGATTATAGTCCTTACTCTTACATAACCTGGGTAAGCTCATGAGGTACCCAGAAATCCAAGTCTTCGATTTCTTTCACATATTGGCTTCCATCGAGTACAAAATCAGCAATACCCTAGTCAAGAAAGGAAGCATCTTCAAGTTTGTGTTTTAAGTGGAGGATTTAGGCTCGAACTGGTTCGCAGTTGAGGTTAAGGAAAACAGACAGATTCACTTGCATTTTCTGAAGACGGGCGTCTGGCTGAGCCATAAGAATATCGTTGAAAACGAAATTTACTATGCTCGCGATATCTTTCACTACAATCATACCGAATACCCTACTTTCGACGTCGGCAAATGCTAGAAAACAATAAAGCTATTGTATAATGCTTTTGAAAGTCTTGGATTTTCGATGTTAAACGAAACTAATTTCTTTAATGCTGATCCAGCGGAGTACGTTTATGATGTTTACACCTTCATCACCCCCAATCCTTCGTATGTGGAGTCACATCGCACATCTGAAAAAGTATTGAGCGCAAACACCCTTACTGTGCCAACTTCGATTAAGCCTGAAGGTTTAAAGGTGAGTAAAGTAATGCTGGTAATCCTATCCAAAGAGAATGAGCGAACTCCGGAAAATAAGCTGCCTTATAGTTTAACCAACCTGCGCAACTTGCTCGACAATTCGAAGAAGAAGAAACTGGATGAAAACTTCAAGTTTGACGAGAACGAGGGGAAGACCTACGAGAAGTTGAAGCGATTCACTTCGGATGATGCTGAGAAAATAATAGAGACGGAAGGACTGCCTTATGCATTTATGATTGACATGATGATTTCGGTGCAAAACATTCTGAAGCTTAATATCGACAATCTCATCCAAAAGGTCGAGTACGTCTTGAATGATGAGTTCATCAAGCTAGAAATATGATTTTCTCATTAATTTAATATCAAAGTAACAATATACAATTAAATTATATAAAGGATTGCTGCTAAAAAAATAAAGTGTTATTTAGTTAAACAAAATCGAAATCAAGCATTATGGTTATTATTATTGTTTGACTTACTATTGATCAACATTTTTCTCAATCTTTTGTGATGGTTCAGTATTGTCAAGAAATTCGCCTCAACAATATAATTTTCAAGCTGCTCAATTTTCACACATCCATCCTTTTCGTTTCCTCCTTAAGCGATGAACTATTGTAAATAATTCCTTAATTCCACTGAGAACACTTGCTCATGAAATAGACACAGAAAGACCCAAAGACCCAGCCTTAAGTGTATTTCAGTTTTCTTTTACACAAGTGTTTTATTCACTTCGTTGTAAGTAAAATTTAATACTGCCGTGAAGAAGTTGTCAAACTTACGATTGTTTAAAAATGGACCATATGTTTATTCAGGCTTTTCGAGTACTTCAACAATGAATTGTTAATACTCATTACTAAACAAAGCAACCTTGAGGCTATTTTCAGGGAATTCGCCGAGTTGTGCTCTTTTCTTTTTGAGGCAGAGATAAAGTCCATAAATTTATTCTTTACAATTAGTGATAATCGTTTAAATTTATTAAGAAGTTGCCAGATTATCTTCTCTCCTTTTCTGTTCGGCTTTGATTAACATAATTAAGGCTTTGAGCGTCAAGATATATTCAAAGACCTTTTGGATCATTTTATCGTCGAACATTGATTCTGCTTGTTCTGCGAGACCCCCAATGAATCCTGCTGCCAAATTGGCAAGTTTATAGTTTAGAAATTACTGATTCAGATTAAGTCTTTGTCCAACAATATTAGAGAATTAACTGATTCCCGAAGAGTTATCTTCAGATTTTTTGCCTGTCGAACTGTTTGATTTTAAGGCTATTGCAATCCTGCTTGGGCTTAGACTCCTTTAGAACATCTATATCTATGATCTATATATGCAGAAAACAATATAAACAAATGGAAACCCGTATTAATAAAGTAAAATATGCGTTACCCACTAATTTAACTCATTTTCGAATGAATTTGATCAGAAAAGAAATATGTTTCGGTTTAGAAAGGTTTTCTTAAATTTTGAGATAGTAGACTAAAATCTCAAAAAAAAAAAATATAAATTACAAATTAAATTCAATATATGTTTTATGCCAAATTGATGGTAAATATTTATAATAATATCTAATGTCTTGAACACATTTCTTTTGGCAGCCCATATATTTCATATATTAACACACATACATTTTCAGACAATAAGTCTAGTTTATCTACAGTAACTTATCAAAAGAGTAAATCTTTATTTTTAAGTAAATTTACGATTTTATTGAAATTAATAACTCTAATAAAGACAAATAATAAAAACCCACATTTTTTCTTAATCACGTCCTTCAGACTATAAATATTTTTTTTTGTTTCTGATAAAACAGAATAAATTATAAACAAACATCGAAACACCCAATTATATTTTTTATGATTTTATATTAATAATAGCTAATACAATCATTAGTCTCAATCAAGACATAAATAGTAATAATAAGAAAATGATAAGTGAAAACCCTATGACTATTTACTCACCCATGAATGCTTGCTCTATCGGACTATCCTGGGAACAGGTGTTGACATTTGTGGCCCTCCTAATACAAATCTGTCTGCACTCACTATGCATTCTCCCTGAAGTATTAGTCTGGGAATGGGTAAGAGTGTTTTCAATCATTCTATATTGATCCCTTTATTTATTTTTTATTAGGTTAGTCTAATATTTTTCTACCTCGCACTCACTTGCAGCATCTTTCTCTATTCCTATCTCGAATTATTCGACCCTCACGATCCAAATTTAATCACCCGCAATCAATAAACAACTGAAGCTACTCCAATGAAAAGATGTCCACTTTGCAACTGCTTTGTGAGCCTCGCCAGCAAACATTGCTCAGTATGCGATAGGTGTTGCTATGAATTCGACCACCATTGCGTATACCTGAATAACTGTATCGGTAGTCGTAACTACACCCCTTTCATTTTGCTAGTCTTGATACAGTTCGCCTATCAAACATTGCATATCTACCACGCTGCTTTTGTATTCTCCAAGTATATGGACCGCACCTATCGAACATAGCTCTACATGCTCTGGACAAGGGAGGCCACCAAATGGATAAGTCTTTATCAAATAATTAGTGCGGCCATTGCCAGTATTTCGCTCATCGTCCTGATTGTATTCCATTTGTACCTAAAATGTATAATCTAGATCTCCACTTACCAATGGATCAAGAATGCTTAGAATGAGGCAGAGAGAGCGAGAGCTGCGGTTGCACCTGAACCTCCTCTAAGCGCCCATTAACTTGTATATCGATGATATTTATTTTTCTTTACTCTTTTTTTCGAAAGAAATACAATATTCTTTCATTTTTTATTACTTTTTTTTAATAAATAGTTTTATTCCACATTATGTATATATCATCTATATTTTAATAAATCAATGGTGATGCTTCTATCTTCTATGAGCGCGAACAGCAGCTGCAGCAGGTTCGTACAGATTTTGGAAAAATGTGATAGCAATAAACATTCCTATAAGATCTCCAACCAAGTATATCCATAAATATTGGAAGTGCGCAGTCTCGCCATTTTCAAGCCAGGCCAATAAACCATAACCACTCATAATTGTAAAGTTTAGGCTCATTCCTGAGAGAGGACTGTAGCGTCTCCCAATATATATAAACATACACACACTAAAATAGGCTTCGATCTCGACAGTCATATGAGAGGTATTGGGGTGGGCGAGTTGCAGGACGAAGAAAACGAAAATAAAAGTTCCAATTGCCTCACCCGCTGTGCATTTCAGAAGATAACCTATATCGCTGCTCGCAGGTATGAATCCGTGCACTTTATTACCTGCCAACAGATACCCCATGCCTCCCCCAATTAAAGTTCCAAGTATCTGGGCCAGGATTTGACATACCGCCAGCTTATATGTTAGTTTTTGTGACTTTCTGATTAGTCCCATCACAGTGACACAAGGATTTAACGATGCTCCGCTAAGAAAGCCGCCTATTAAGATTGCGAGGATGAGCGAGAAATAGATTTATGCGTCTGCTTAATTTCCGCTGTAGGCACATGTAATGCCGAAGGTGAATACGATCATCCCGATCAACTCGAATAGGAATACTTGGAGGGGATCTGTTTTGGTAAGTACGTGATAATCGTCAGACTTAACAAGTTGCTAAGTTCTTTCGAGCATGTCAGGCTCGACGTAGTCTTACTCGTCTTTGTTGATTAAGGTTTGATTAAGTGGGTTTGTTGCGATACTCATTGTATATATATATTGAGATTTATAAAAATAAATGATGTGTATCAGGTATGGAGATATAGTATTATTAAATTATTAATTATTTATTTTTTTAATTGAGTGTGTTTATTTTTTTAATATTTATGTAGATTGTATTGAATTCAATCTAAATAGTTAAATAAATAATTTGGGCGAAGCATGTTATTATATAATTTGACTGATATCAGGCCATCAGCTACTCTAGTAATTGTGCCTTTCCCTTAGATAGAGCATGCATAGAGACATCGGTATCATCTATCTTTAAAAAAGGATTGGCATGGTTTCGATGAAAGGAATAGTCAACGGATTTCTTAAAATCGATACTATAAATAGATATTTAATAAAGAGTTCCCTTTTTAATTATACTCTAATTAATGTCAGATTAGATGGTAGAAAACATTATACATTATACATTTATATTTTATATTATGATTATGATTATGATTATAGGAATACTATCTATCTCTTTTTTAAATATTTATATTGATGTATATTTCAGATTACTTAGTAATTTATAGCTTGTATTCTTAGATATATTTTTTCATTTTTCAAGTTAACTGAAAACTATTATATTTTCCAGGAGAAAAAAAATAAAATGAAATAATAAAACATAAAACATAAAACATACTTTATTAAATCTAGTTAGAGAATTAAAAAAAGAATTTGTATTGTTATTGGGAAAAAAATAGAATTAAGTAGAATAACAATAATAAAAAAATATTTTAGTAACTATTTTTCTCATCCTGGTCATTCATTGTATTTCATCTGTTTGAGTTTCATGGTTTGAATCTTCTTAATATGTCCGTAATATCGATTCTTTATCCTGTTTTCTGTCCTCCCTGGCAGATGCTATTCAAATGTCTTCCACTTTCTTCCATTTTCATTCACAAGCTAGCAGATCCTCAAATCTTCTTCAGTTGTCCACTATTCATTCACAATGTTTGGTCTTAAGTTGTTCAAATATCTTTCACGAATTTGTTTGGAAGTCCGATCTAAAAATAACAAAAAAAAAATATTAAATAAATGATTAAGTTAAGTTAAAGAGTTTTTAAAATTTACTTTATAAGAATTTAGCAAATGCCTTCCAATCTTGGCCGTATTTCTCGACGCATTCGATTAGGATGTTATCTTCCTTCTGGGTCCATCCTTTCCTCTTGGACTACCTCAGAATGCGTCGATATCGCCCGTAACACTGGTTTGCGTTACGTTAAGGGAAAAACTGAGCGATAATTTTCCAATCTTAGTTCTTATCAATAACTTCTTTCTTCAATCTGGCATCTTCTTCTTAGGTCCATATCTTCCGATTTACGCTGGAGATGTATTTTTTCAAGTCAGACTCTGTAAGGTTCAAAAGCACGTCTTTTTAACCTTATTTAGTAGCGTGACTGGTCTCCTCAGGCTCCTCTGGTAGCTCCCCGCTGGTGGTGGAGACGTGAAGATTCTAATTGAAGTGCTGGGTATGGTTGGGCAAGTCTGTGGAAAAGAGATAGGAGGGTGGATAGATGAAGGAATCTGAATAGACTTTGGCTGGATTGAACATGACCATGGGTGACTGAAGGAGATAATAATTAGGATAGTCCATAATAAGATTGTTGCAGTTAAAATTGAACATTATCAAATAAAAATGGTCTCTGTTAAAGAGCTGAGGTATTTGCCGAATTAAACTGAGTAACTGGGAGACTGGTATTTTGTTTGTTTTTTTAATATTGTGATAGATGTATTTTATATTTTTTTTAAAATGTGTATTTTTTTTTAATTTATTTATATTATAAACTCCTTTGATTTTTATATTTCCATATAAAGATGATATTCTATTAAAAAAAAACACAACGTTAATAACAAATAATACATATTTTTTTTTCTTTTTTCTTTCCAAAAATATACTTTTATTTTTGTTATAGTTTTTTATTAAATGAGTAAACCACGTAATAAAATTATTCGCTTCTTCTGTTAATAGATATTTAATTTGTTCGTTTAAACAAATACAACAAAAGATATATGTATATATATATATACATAGTTTTTTTTATTTAAGTTATCACTTGACATCAAATAAAGTTATAAATTAAATGTATTTTTTTTTAGTTGTTAGGATTATTAATAAGATTAATTTCCATAAAGAAGAAATAATAACTCTATGTATTATATAGATCAACATATGGGAAGTAGGGGAAAGGAGGAATTCATTTCAATCAATTATTAAAATCGAGGATAAAAATAACCGGTGTTGGTAGACTATATAAAGTGAACCGCGATATGGTTTATTTTGGGAATGGGATGCCGGAATTTTGAGGAATATCTAAAGAAGGAAAAGCATCTCCAGTTTTGATTGCTAGAATAATTGATGCATCTAACAAATAGATAAATATATAAAAACACATATACATATATCTAATTTATAAAAAATTATCTATCTATCTGTCAAATTCAAGAAAATCTTATTTTGGAAAAAAAAAAGAAACAATCTTTTACTTTTATGAATAGAGAAAAAATATTTTTCAAATCCTATAAATAGTATTTTCGACAAAATAACTAAATAGTATCTATAGATAATATATCTTATTTTTTATTCAAATATTGTTTTTGTAATTTTTATCGGTTTTGCAATATAATATTGACTTCAATCCTAATTGTTTCCATAATATAGAAACTCTAGCTTTTAAATAAAATCCATAATTTAATTGAGAAATATTAAGAAATGGAATTATTTGACATATATCTTATTCGATTATCATTTCGGACTTTAATATATATATTTTTTAAGAAATATTATATTTTCGAATTAAACAACAACAAAAATACACATTTTCCAAAAAACAACAATCTATCATGTTAATTGTTCCAAGCCTGATAGAAGACAGAATCAGTATCTCCAAGAGAAGGGAAATTGTATAAATTTTGTATTGTATCTCTTATGTCTATTGTTGTTTTTGAGTTCATAGACAATGGAGCCATATATACACACATATATGTATAGGTATTATTACTATATGTATAGTACAATAGAAAATTCTAAAAATATTTAAGATATATATATCTAAGTAATATAGAATTCAGAAATATAAAATATCAGAAATAAAACATTATTAAACTATTATTAATCTTATTATTGTTGGTCGAAACAATTCTGATATTATATTGTATCTATCTAATTAATTAGTTAATCAATTAATATTAATATAAATATATTAAATATATATAATATTTATATTTATTAACCGATTAATCTTTGATACAATCTGGTTTATTGAGTATTATGTATCTGGTATCATTATAATGACTTTGTAACATGTTTTAGTTATATTTTTAGACATAAAAATTATTGAAATCCAATCAAAAATGTATCGATCCATCAAATCAATCATCAACCCTTCAAATGAACCCAGCTGACCCTCCCAAGGAATATTTATACTCCCCAAATTTAGTGCATGTTCGTCCACAAATCTTTGAAAAAACAGATTCATGATCAAGCAAATTTAACATTTCTAATGAAACTGTGTTAGTTATGGTGAACTAACAAGGTTCGATCGAGTCAGTGGTCTGCAACTAAAGTTATTATCAATATTTTTTATATAAACTGAACAAGTTTATTTAGCTTTTAATAAAAAATAAGTCGATTTAGATAATTGATTTAAACTTATTCGATGTAAAATTGGAGAATAAATACTTAGTTTCTAATATCGTAATACCATCAAACATTAAATGTTAATAATGCCAACATTCAATCAATAGCGAAAGTGAATCAAGGTGAGACAGACAAGATATTTATAGTGTTTGATTTTTTTATTATGCTGTAAATAGGGTTTTAATCACCAACAAAAACAAAAGTTCAGGATCGAGATAAAGAGAAAATATGAAAAAAGGAAAGTTGTCTTGAAGACTTGGTCAGGAGTTTAGGAACACCAGAAGAAAATTCTTCAAGAAAACTAGATAAGCAACAAAAACAGAGGCAATTGAGATAGATCTTTGATATGCATACAATCGATAAATAATTTTTAGGGCAAAGCATGTTTAATAAAAATGCTACTGACGAAGTTGTATAAGCACATTAATATGAATGGTCAGAAAAAAGTGCCATCGATAATTTTCATTGGGAAAAACCGTTGCATTTATAAGGTTGAGTCGGTCTGTATCTCAGTCAGTCCAGTCTAGATGAATGGTATAAATAACATACCCATCTAAATCTTATCAAATAATGTCATTAAATCAGAGTCAAATTTTAATTATTTTTTGTTGAAAGAGACGCGACATTCTGAGAAGTATAAAAGGCACAAGTATTTTGTGAGATAAATATTACGCGAAATTTTATGATTGGAATTTATCAATATCGAATTTGTTTTGATACAGAAACTTTAAATATTTCAATCTATCTAATCTATAGATATATATATATTTTTTTTGTCAACAACATCGTATTATTTTCCCCATACGCGTCATATTAGTGATTTTTATCTGAAAATTTAACAATCTTAGAAGTTAAAACATTACCTACAGTATAAGGCAAATGTATATATAAAAATATCCAACATTGGATAAAAAATCTATAGATCTCCTTTAAATTATTATTTGCTAATAATTATTTAAAATACACATTTTTTAACTCTTTTAGAAAATATGTTCCATAAGATCAGTCGAAAAACAGTTCCACTCGTATTCAAAAATAAATACAACCTCTATTTGCACGAGTATCAAGCTTACGATCTCCTCAAAAAATATCAGCTCAACTTACTGCCCGTAACTATTTACAATCAAACATCTCTATAAAATACACCCTTCATTAAACTTCGCTCATTTTACTTATTATAATTTCTATCAAAATCAGAGTTATAGAGCTACAACTCCAGAAGATGCATTCCAAGTAGCAACTCGAATGATGGCTAGTATTTCTAAAAATAGACCATTTGTCGATGTCGTCGTTAAAGCCCAAGTCCATGCAGGGGGGAGGGGAAAGGGACACTTTAAAGAGTCAGGGTTGAAGGGCGGAGTCCAGATCGCGACCAAACCCGAATAGGTCCGTGAATACGCCGAGAAGATGATCGGAAAGACTCTCGTGACCCCTCAAACTGGATCTATCGGCAAGCGATGCAACGAAGTGTTCTTAGTTGAAAAGATATATCTGAGAAAAGAACTGTATTTGTCAATGACTCTCGATCGAGCACAAGGAAAGATGGCCATTATCACCTCGGAGAAAGGAGGCATGAGTATCGAGGAAGTGGAAAGTCACAAGATCAACAAATTCTTTTTCGAACTCAACCCCATCATACCACATAACATCTTGGACTAAATCGCCAAGAGCTATCAGCTGACTTCATAGATCTAGGACCAAGTTAAAAGCACAGTAGAGAAGCTCTACAAGTGTTTTCTGGAGACGGACTCCACTCTCATCGAGATCAACCCCCTCGGAGTCACCATCGACTCTCAGGTGGTACTTTGCGACCAGAAGTTTAACATCGACGACAACTCTTCCTATCGCCAGCATAGCCTGTTCATGATGGAAGACCTCTCACAGAAAAATTGGAAAGAAGTGGAGGCAGAAAGGCATGGACTTAACTATATTGCTCTTGAAGGAAATATCGGGTGCATGGTTAATGGGGCTGGGTTAGCAATGGCCACTATGGATCTGATAAAGTCGAAGCATGGCACTCCTGCCAACTTTTTAGACGTCGGGGGAAAAGCTACCGACGAGCAGGTGACAGCAGCCTTGAGGTTGATGGATAGTGACCCCAACGTTGAGGCAATTTTGGTGAATATCTTTGCGGGTATTGCTCGATGTGATGTGATCGCACTCGGCCTGATTAAAGGATTGAGTACGTTGGGTATGAAAAAACCAATTGTGTTAAGACTGAAAGGATCGATGATTGATGAAGTAATAAATCCAATTAAAAAATAACAAACCAATAATACTTTAATATATTCGATTTAGGCTAAAAAATTAATTGAAGAATCTGGGTTTAACATGATAATGACTGAAGATCTTGAAGATGCTGCTGAAAAGGCAGTAAAGATGGCAGCCATTTTGAAGATGGCAAGATAAGCAAAGCTTAGTGTTAATCTTATGTGATTGGTTGATAAAATGAAAAGGAGTTTCACTCACATTTTTTAAAAATTAAAACCTTTTTTAAAAAGATTCTATATCTATAACTACAGATAGATTTATAATTAAATATGATTTTTTAAGAAATATATATAAAGATATAGATATTTGATAATTATTATACATTTAAAATAAAAAATATCCATTGCAAAAGCAAGAATAAAATAATAAATACAAAAAATATATAAGATTTTTTATAATCTAAACACGTCAGCAATGCAGAGAGATAACAAAAAGTATCATCACTACGCCCTCAGTTACTTTGGCAAGAAATAGAGTTTGTTTGAAGTCTCTTCCCGAGCCAAGCTGGGCTTCAACAACCTCCAACACCACGGCAAGCTTCTCAAGCCGGAAACCATCAAGAACTTCACCAAATTCGCAAGTGAAGACAAACAGTCTCAGCAAGAGTTACTCCTTGACTCTGCTGACATTTATATCGATGCTTTTATCGATATCGTCAAAAACCTTAATAACGACAGAGACCTCATGGAATTCGTCCTTCCCACTCTCGATGCAATATTTACTGAAGAGAGGAAGGTCTTGAGGGATGTAGCAGAAAGCATCTCTTAAACCGACCCTACCAAAGATCAGTTTTTGAAAAGCCTGAGAAGCTTTTTGTACATGTCAGAGCATAAACCGGCCACATGTGAGGCAGCAGTTCGCATTCTCTGCATCCTGCTTGGGGAGATGTCCGGTGCCTACGTTGAGCAAAAGAATCTCCTCTTAGACTTGATATCCATCAACAAGGGCGCCCGCAAAACAAAGATATCTGATTTTTGTTTGGTAAGCTCGTTTGTGCACCTAATAAAGCTTTAGCAGTTGGGTGTCCTATTCACCAGAAACGGAGGCGTGTAGGTGGTTGTGGAGATTCTGAATCGCAACTCAAACGACTTACAGATCGTTTACTATTCCTTCCTCAACATCTGGCTGATCAGTTTCAGCGAATAAGCCTATCCTATGTATCTGAGCGTGCCCAAAATCGGAATCATTAAGCTGATATGCGAGATTTTGCAGAAGATCTCAAGGGATAAACTTGTGAGAGTAGCATTCAATATCTTTAAAAACTTGGAGAAGAACAATCAGTGCCTCGAGCTTATGATGGATGTAGGATTGCTAAAACTGATCGATACGCTCCTCAAGGGAAACATCAAGGACAAAGAAATCATTGACGATATAAAGGCTGTCGGGGAGAATCTTGAAAACAACATCAAGATATTAAGGTAACCCATATAAATAGAGAAATATTAAAATATATTTGACACTTGAATGTTTTAGTTCTTTCTAAAAGTACTGCAAATAATTAAATGCTGAGAGTCTGGAATGGAGTGCCGTCCATACGGAACGATTCTGGAAAGAGAATGCCATAAAATTTGAAGACTCTGACTACCAGCTTATCAAGTATAGATTATCATTGCCATTTCTATTTTCTTCATCCTAAATACATTTCATCTTTAGAAAACTGCATTTCATTCTGCTCACATCGAATCGGTAGAAGAACATAGCTATCTCCTGTTACGATCTAGGCTAATTCTGCCGTTATTATCCTCATGGCAGAGGGTATTCATTTTTAAATAATAACACACTATTGTATAAATCATCAATTTTTATGTAGGGTATTGGAGTCGTTGAAGGTGAAGTAAACCATCATGGACAAGGCGAAGAACAGCGAGCACAAATCAGTCAGGGAGCAAGCACTGTTAGCACTCCAGAAAATCATGATCCAAAATTGGCAGGCGATTTGAATCCAAACAAAAATACATACAATATACATATATTTTTACAAATCGTTAGAGAGATATACATTTTAATATACACTTAAATTCATATAAAACTCATAAAACTTGTCTCGTCATTATTTTTTGACATTTTCCGAGGAGTTTCTCGCCTTGAACCCTGATTACTAGATGACATTATTGTTCTCATATCTTTCCACCCCGCAATGTTTGAAGAAAATATCCTTTATTTCTGTGAATTAGTTATGTCTTTTAAGAAAGTATACATCTTCACTGCTATATCATCTTTTTCAAGTTATTGGCTCGGATATTTGATTGAGTTGTGATAATTATTAAGGGTTAGTTTCGGGTCATTTGTAGTTTCCTTTGCTTTGGCCTTCGGGATCAAATTATCGAGGTTTTTTAGAATTTTCGGTGATTGTAAATCTTCTAAAACGATAGATCTCGTCTCAATCGATGGGTCACCAATTGGGGTTGTTTCTCTCAAAGTCATGAAAGTGGGGGATACAAGTGGAGAGGGATAGCTTTCTTTGTCCTTTTTTGAATGGCCTCTCTCTCTTATTGAATATTATCTCTAGATAGCCAATATTTTTTTCGATTTTTCGTAGACAATCTCAAGAAGCTCGTTTATGCGTACATTAAGTTGGTCTATTTCCATCTCGTTTTGCTTGGTCTTATTTAGCCATTCTTGTTTTTGCGCTTTTTGTTCTTTATTTTCCTGTACTTTCGATTGTTCGAAATCATTCAAGTCTTCCTCAAGAGATCTGATATTTTAATCCTGAGACTGTATCCTATCCATCAAAATATTGTTTGCTTATCGTAATTCTGCTTGTTATTTAAATTGTTTCTCTTTAAGTTCGAGTACTTTGTATTTAAGCTCGCTGATAACCTTTTCATACTAGAGAGACATTTTTATAATTTGACCCTTGAACTAGTTCTTAAAAACTTCAAATTGCTTCAAGTCCTGGCGAATCGGGTTCAGATGCTGTCTTATGTGAATAATTGATTGGTTTTGGACATCGAGTCTTTTCAGGATGTTGACCTTGAGATCATTCCTGAAGTTTTGAAGTTATTGGATAATCTGATATTCATGGGCCAGGATATCAGGGTTGGTTTCTACTTCGTAACTTTCAACTGAATAGATGGGTATCGTTTGGTCCATCTTTTATTTTTTCGTAATGATGTGAATTGGTATTTATTAAGGTATTAATAATTTAATAATAATCAACGATAACTTATTTTTTTTAACATTAAATATAATAAATGTATACACTCTCTCTCGTATATTACAGATCTTGATAAACAATATTAATGATGATTTTATTATTATATTCATATATAATTTTTGAAGTACTGCTATGACTATCACTTCAATACAACTGCGCTCATGTATTTATCAGAGATATCAGGTGTCGTCCTCATATTCTCCCGATGACCAGAGTGTTATATTATCCCTCAATAACTGTATAATCAATGTACAATCTTTGTAATCAGATTCGTTAACGTTATCTATACTTGCAATGGCCTCCTAAAATGCTCTATTCGCTATTTATATAGCTCTTTATCTTTTCCCGAGGATTTCATAATAGAAGACTGACATATTTAAATTTATCCCCAATCTTAAAGGGTTTGTTAATGCCAAGTTATTTCGAGCCAGGTTCTCCGCCTCCTGGTAAGAACTCAAAGCTTTGTTACGGTTGCCTTCCATGTCTTGCTTGAACTCGCAGAGATATCGGTTGTAGTCTGCCTGGAGCTTCAGGAAGAATATTTTCATCTCCATTGACTTGGCACTGCGGATGGGCTATTCTACGCCGCGCAACACTTTTTAACAGTATTCGATGAGCTCCTTTTCTATCATTTCGCGATATTTCTGGATACATTTGAGGTTGACACTGGGTTTTTATTGGGGGTATGACTCTTCAGTTGTGGCTAACGCCGACAATACTCTAAGCTCTGCGCGTCTATTTCCCACAACTGTCTTAAAACAAGTCGAAATCAGATTTCTCTCTCCTGGAGATAGCTCACCTCCATATCTACAAAGTTTGTCGGCCTGTTCAAGCATTTCGGCCATGATTTATGTTTGCTGGGCTAGCCTGCATCTGAGCACGGTATCTTCTCGGTTGAAGGTTGCTTCTTTTTTTTGCTCCATATGTATTGTATGTTTCCAATAAATAGTTAGGTTTTAATTTTTAAGTAACCCTTATGGGAGCTTTGGAAAATGGATTGTACTTATTAAAGTTTTACTAAAGATATTACTAGTTCACTTGAAATATCTGTATTTTTAAGAATATCATAGTTTGTAGTAAAAAAACAAAAACAAAACATCAAGTTAGAGAAGGTGCCAGTACTTAAAATACGAAATAACAGTATGAAGTCTCAATATAGTGTCAAGAAAACTTCTTCATTTTCTTTTCTGAAATTTTATTTTGTTCCAAGAATCAAACAGCGATATATCAATTGAGTAGATCTGCAGGTATCCAACATGTCTATTAATTTGGAAAAGGATATTGATAATGTTCAAGCATAAAAGTTTCCAGAATGTTGTTGAAGTTGTAGTCTTTGATGTTTGGTTGTATTTGTTGTATTTAATTTGATAAAGGTGTTGTTGTTTTTTGATATTGATTGTTGTATGGTGATTTAATGTAAAATTGTTGATTTTGTGTTGAATGCGTTGGGTGGGTGATGGCCAGGATGTGGTGGGAACTTGTTGAGCATCGATCATTTTCTCAGTTCACGAGAATCTCTTGATCTCGAGGACCTTCTTCTTCGTGGTTTGTTTGAATCAGATCGATCACGATACCTTTTATCGCTTTGATGGTGTCTGTCTTTGTTCTTGTAGTTATCGCGATCTCTGTTCCTATCTAAGTCTGTAGCAATCCTAGTTTCTCTTCCTGTTCTCTACCTACTGTATTATCTTCGGCCCCTGAGTCGGTCCCTTTGCCCTGATCTTGACCGCTCTTTAATCTTATTGTCGGTATCTCTAGCTCTATCCCTGTTTCTCTCCTTCCCTCTTTCTGAATCCTTTTGTCTTGATTTTTCGCGATCTCTACTATCTCTATGTTTCTTGCTTTCCCTTTCCCTGCTATATTCGATATCCATTTCTTTATATCTGCCATTCTTCTCTCTTGAACGCTCCCTCGGTCTATCGCGATGCTCTCGGTCATGGTATTTATGGTCTCTATCAGACCCACGCCTTTCTTTAGAGTAATTGTCTCGTTCTCTTGAACTTTTAGCTTTCAAGTAACCACTTTACCTTTATTTTATTGCACCAGAAACAGCTTTAGGACGTTCTGCTCTTCTCTATCTACTGTCCCTATTACTATCAGGATATCTTTATCGTGAACGGCTAGATGGTCTACGAGTATTCCTCTACCCCTTTGAATATTTATGATCATCGTAACGCCTGTAACTCTCCAACTCCTCTTCTCTCTCGTTGTTATGCCGTTTTTCTTTGTGTTCAACCTCTTTTCTCTTCGCACCTAGTTTATCGCGTGAATCAGTCCTGCCGACTCGAGACTCCTTTTTTCGACTGTTGCTTCGACTGGAATAGCCCCTTTTTGAGTGGGATCTCGATCTCGATACAGCTCCTCCCTTTTTGCTGTTTCTATAAGAACTCTGGTGTTCGAACTTCGAATCTCGATGATCCATGGAATTATCGTTGTTATTTCTTTTACGGCCAAGGTATCTTCCTGGAGTTTCCTTCCTAGGCTGTTCCCTCTTGCTAAAGTTTACCGACATCTTCGTCCCATGGAAATCCTTGCCGTTCAACGCCTCCTTCGCCTTTTCTGCGTCTCCTTCGTACGTATACTTTACGAAGGCGTAACCTCTCGAAAGTTGTCCTTTACACCCACTGAACATTAAAATATTATATCAAGAGAGACATTAATATTAGTTTAAGCATGGTCAATGTTAGTTTAATTACTGTTCGTAAATGATCTCAGACGATACCAGGTCTCCGAATTTTTCGAACTCCTTTTTTAGCATTTAGTCAGTAACTTTTGTGGACAGTTTGACGTGAAGGCATGTTTCTAGAAAATGTGATTTAAATTAATGAAGTAATAAAGTAATGAAACATTGAAAATAATACTTGAGAGGACTCTTGCAACCTCTTCTATGGATTCAATCAGAACCTCATCTTACTTGAGTTGTGAGTTTGGCTCCTTCAGTTAACGATCACTGGGATGGCTATCGCTGTGGTCCATAAAATAAATAAATAAATTATAGATATTTAAAAAAATTGATTAAAAAAATATGGTATTAATTATTTTTCTGAATTTATAGCTAAGTAAATGGATGAAACAAAAAAACATATCTATATACTTGATATATACACATATATTTTATAATAGTAGTGATTCGTAAATATGTAATCGTTATAATTGATATTGGAGTTGTAAATATAAAATTGAAGTTAAATTTAACATAAATCGTGGTAGAAAACTATAGTAAGATATATTTACGAAAAAATCTAGAAGGTGTCACGATCCCCCCTATTAATTGCCTTTCCACCTTGCAGGTTTTTTAGTTAATATATAAGCAATCTTCCCATTCTACCGCACCGCTTTTTCTTCCCAAAAATTTAATCTAGGAATTCTAATCCTTTTGTTTTAGGCGCCTTCAGTCAGATGCGAAATAGACAACTAACTCCTTTTATATGAACTATTACTGGAATATTTTTTATTTCGAGGACTTATTGGTTCGGGTTCTGAAGGTTCAGCTCCTTATTTTTCAGGAGACGTCGTGGAATTATGAATACCTGCTTGTTTTCGGTACATCGAAGGTGCTTCATCTTTGGCTTGAAAGCTGATCTAGGTCACTCGTTATTTTAGAGGTTCTGATTTTTTGCAGATCTGTTTGAATTCTTTTAATAACTTTTTTTATCGACGAAATCGCTTATTCGGTTTGTTTATTTGCTGGGAAGCGATATGACTCTGAGACATGTTGTCTAATTCGGAAACTTCTTCAATGGCGGCCAATACATTGCCGCGTCTTGTTTTCATCATGTGCTTCGAAGTCTATGGTTACTTTATTGTTTCTGCTGGTATTTATTATTTTTATAATTGTTTATCAGGCAATTATTGATGAGCATTGCCAAAAAAAGGAAGGTTTTCCGATTCTGGAGGCGGATTAGTCTATTTGATGACTATTTCAGATTTTTGTTCTAGCGAATCCGAATCAATCTATAAATTCTATACCACTGGGGAAGTAGATTTGTAACTAACCAAAACAAGGGGAATTATGGTTTTTCGGGTCAATTGTTGAGGATTTGGATTTAAATTACTCTGATTCGATTCTTTGAGTTACCGGCTCCTTCGTGCCCGCCTTACCATTTCTTCCCAGATCTAGATTCTTTCTTTTTCAGATATCACGACTTCGGCTTCCTTGATTTAGCCATCGTGTTTCTTATACACTCTATCCACTTCGTCGAGAAAATCTACATACCCGACTGACTACGATTTGTTCTCGATAGCTTTTATGCGAGACTTATTATGTTCAATTGACCAGGTTTTGTTAATTTATGGTTCACCATTAGCATTATCGACGAGAACGATCTTATTGTTGGGGTGTTGGGGTCCGCTACCCGCTGCACCGTCTCGGTGACTGTTTCTGTTTTCGCCCAGATACTCCTTAATGCTGCGCTTGGAGTTCCGACTATCTCTTTCATGACCTTAGTCTGCCAAGTCCAAAAAAGGCATCAATTCCATAATTGTCTGATTCCCCTTGGATTCTCTCTCAGTTTTTCTGGATCTTCTTTTGATAGTACTGATAACTGAAAGCATCATACCTCCAAAATATTATGGTTATGACGAATTTGTAGCGATACCGCGCTAAGGTTTTCCGCTGTCCCGACGTTGAGATTGGCTTTAAGGGACTTACACTGTTTACCCGTGACTGTTAATGGTTCCTGAACTTTCGAGCTACTCAATTTCTCTATTCATTTTACGTGGCATGACTTAAGAAAATCTCACGAAACCATCGAAGTTATTTGAACCATCGCCTATGAAGTTTCCAGTTAGTCTATATTAATATTATGTTGTGTGCTATTGTTATATAATATTTGAGTATTTTTAACAAATATTTTTTTTTTAAAATTATTAAATCATGTTAAACATGAATATGTATACATTAGTTCAATATATATATGCATATTCATAATATAAATATTTATTTTGCCAAATGGTTCTTGCTAAACGAATGGGTTGTACTGGCCGATGTTATTTGCGAATGTCGCATCATACACAAAATCGCGATTATCTTTTCTGGATTTCCGCATGCTTAATTTATTGAGGTTGCGAGTTGGGTCGATATTTTTAAATATTTGTTTGTCTAGGTTTATTAAGTGAATTTGAACTAATTTTTAAAAAACTTGGAACATTATTAAGAAATAATCAAAATACTTATTTCTAATTAATAAAAATGCTCATCCGATTTATTGTTATTTTCTTAAAATAAAAATCTATTTTTTCCCATTTAAATATTTTTCCCAAATAATAATCAAAAACTATATATACATATTTTTATTTACCCATCTAAGCTCCTATAAAGATAGAAGTGTAAAGCAAAAGAAAGATGAAGTCGAAACCAATAAATGCACCGATCTAAACAATAAATATTTAGTCATTTAGAAAATTGCATATGCGTAACAAAATAGCAATAAAAAATATTGTTGAGTCCTTGAGCTCAACAATATTCTTCCTCGCTCATAGCCTAATCACCACGATAATTCTTTATTTCTTTGGTGTTAGGTTTTAACTCCAATATCTTTATAATTTATTTGGATGCAGATCTCTCACTCAAAGTCCCATTTATGGACTTTCGCTTCAATAATTTCGCTGTCTCTTGCGTTAATCCCTCTTAGACGATATCATGCAGGGAGGCGAGTCTCTTGATGGCATTCAAGATTCCCAGCGACTGTTTTTCGACCATCCCAAAGTCCGCCAGCCTTTCAGTAAGCTCGATAATCCACCCATTGAAATGCTTTTAGTTCTGCATAATAGCCAGTTCGCTCGCGCCGCTCAGGATCCTCT